>JAGFPH010001878.1:175074-214876 GCA_018207615.1 Philaenus spumarius
CCGGACTATTGTAAAATGTTGATAAATAGTTTCAAATTTAAAAAACCAGGTGACAGCACCTTACGGACAATACGGACGCAATTAATTAACATTAATAGTTTCGAATTTCAACGTACCAAGTAGCAGCACCTTTCGGATTTTTTTTTTTTTTAGGCGGAAAAATGCGTTGCAATTAGTTAATACTAGTTCATATTTTGAATGTAGATAGCAGCATCTCCCGTATAATCTCAAAATTATGAAAAATAGTTTCGAATTTTTACATACCAGGTAGCAGCACCTTACAGATACACAGATTTATTCACGGAGACGAAATTTAGTCGGCAGTTTTGTTCTGTTCTGGTATGATTTTTAATAGCGAGACGGGACAAATTTTGTGTTTTCTAAAAAAAGTGTGCTGCCTCACTGAGGAATCTTTGACAACAGATTGTACAACACTGCTACCAAAAGTTACGATCATGTTGGCATTTGTTTCTGCATCAGCTCCGTAATGTGCTGCTACCTGGAGACTTTTAAATATTCTATTTTAAAATAGTTGTTACTTTCTTTGCTAGAATAAGCGGTAAGTTAAATTTTTATAAATTGATTTCACTAACGAGAGGTCTGTCTAAATGCATTTTTCCGCCTAAAAAAAAAAAACTATTTATTGTGAAATGACGATGTCAAATAAAAAACAGGTAGCAGCATCTTACGGATACAATTAATTAATGAATACCAGTGTAGGTACAGTAATGAATAATTTGAGTGTAGGTAGCTTCTCCAGATTACTGTAGAATGTCGACAAATAAATAGTTTCGACGTTCCAGGTGGCAGCATCATACGGATAGAAAGATGTGTTCACAAAGATGACATTATCAGCAAATTTATTATCCTGTTTTGGAGTGATTTTTAACAGTGAGGCAGGACAAATTATCGTCCCCTAAAAAAAAAGTGTGCCGCCTCATTAAGGAATTCTCGGTAACAGTATTTTTTGCTGATTTATTTTACAATATTTCTGGCAAATGCTGGAATCATGTTGACATTCGATTAAAAAGTTTCGCATCAGTCTCGTAATGTGCTGCTACCTAGAAACTTTTAAGTGTACTATTCCAAAATAGTTTTTTACTATAATGCGCTGTATAACAAATTTTGAAACTCGGGTTCCTTACTTGGGGGGGAGGGCGGTCGTTTAGTGGGTATTGCCAGACTTATTCTGGATTGAGCCCCACAGTACCTTCTCTCTAACGAGAGGTCTGTCTAAATGCATTTTTCCTGAAAAAAAAAAGAATAGTTAAAAAAGTGTCCGAGTGCTTCTACCTGGGGACGTTTTTGTGACTAGAATGCGCTGTTAAATCAAATATTGAATCTCGATTCATCCAGGCTCCAGGAGGATCGAGTCCCACAGTACCTTCTCTAACGAGAGGTCTACGTAAGTGCATTAACCGCAAAAAAAAGGATCGAGTTAAATGTTTCAGACCAGTTCCGTCACGTGCTGTAATCTTTAGCATTTTAATTAAACTTTATATTGCCTATTGACAGAAGTTGTAATTTAAAATTAGTTTATTTTACATTGTATTTTCTAAAATACCAAAATAACGTTTGACTTTACTTTTTGTTACTGTGAAGTTATTTTCTATAAAACGAAATAGGCCTACATATATATTGAATTTACTGGCTATCAAGTAGGCCTATATTAAATTCTATTGTTTTCTGTTTCGTTTTTAATATCTACTTTTCCTTTTTGTAACCTAGTGAGATATTTTCTATTATTGTATTTTGTGAATTAGATGAACCAACTATTATTTACCCTAAGTACATTTTCCGGAATATAAGCTAGAGAAAATAGGAGTTGTATGCAATTTTTGATTTGCATAAATATGATTTATTTCATGAAAAGGGATGGTGAGTTGAATTAATATGAACTATAATTTTTCTAAAATATTAATTACTCTGGGAGTTATTGACATTTAAGTAAAACTGGTACTCAATGTAAGCTTTTTTTAAAAAACTGTATACCTAACTCGACGACTATAAAAAAAGAAAGTTATTAAATAATTTGTTTACTATAGATAAAACCTATATTTTAATAGGACACTTTTAATACTGCAATATCTCATACAGTTTTCAAAAAATAACTACAGTATATAGTAATAAAAAAAAAATAGGGGACATTTTTCCGGTAAGGATATTAAAATATGTATAATTTCATGGAGAACAGAGCATTGTACAGTATTTAGTTTTTTAATAATGCTTTTAAAATTTATCAGTTTTGTGTGATTTCCAAAATGTTAACAAATACAAATAATATTAAAATTTATTTGATATGTACAACAAGAGATGTAGAATTAAAAGGGGAAAATTTACTACAAAGTTTTCATTAATGATTAATCATTTAGAAAATCATGTGTTGAAGATTTCCAGGTTGCAAACATTTTTTCAAAATGCTCTAGTTGAAAAACTATTGAACAAAATTACACAAAAATGTCTCACACTTTTAAAGAGTCCACAATTTTATTTACTTTTTTCTCCAGGAAGATATCTCTAAAAATGCACACCCAATCAAGTAAAAACTGTTGATTTAAAGAAAAGAAATAACTTGTTTTATTTGTTAAATAAGATTAGACATTTTTGATTGAATCAGTTTACATATTTAGGAAAATAACTGAAAAGTTGTAAGTTTATAAGAGTTTTACATCTCTCCAGCATATTAATCAAAATATAGCACAACTTCTTTGTGGGACATTTATTTGAATACTTGCTGATAGAAAATAAGAGGATCTATGGTCTAAATTTAAAAGGTCGCAGATCAGGAATCGACAAAGTATTTTCTTTAATACTGCATTTTAATAAATAAAATATACTTCTAACTTTTAGTTGAATTTATTTGTGGGGAACGGGGAGGAATTATTGTGGAGCGGTGAATCCGATTTTACTATACAAAAGAAAGAGGAGAGGGTGTTGGAAGATAGCGAGGAGAAGGTGCTCCCAAAAACTTTAGCCTAAGGTGTAACAAAGCGTAAATCCGGTCCTGTTGACAAACGCGTGATTAATGGTTTAAACAAGCAAAGATAGGAAATAGGAAAGTTCTGCTAAGTGAAGCTTTCGATAAGGCAAAACCCATAGAATTCTCTTTCACCTGCTAGAAAATGATTTTAAAGCTAGCAGTGGCTGGAAAGGACAAACAAAAGGAATGTAATTTCTTTAAAAAAACATCAGATGACTGCTAAACACATTCCCGGTTTAGCCCTCTCTAGAAAATATAACATGAGCACCCATGTCTCGCCTCGTCCTTACCGTAGACTTGGCAGTTGGCACCAAAACTCATTTGTAAAGGGCCGCTTGGGGTTTAGTGGGTTCTCTGGGTAAATGGTTTTCTCTGTGGTAGCAAAGATTAGTGTCATTCAGGTTGTATATTGCAGGGTTTAAAGAGGTGTAATTTGAACAAGTTCTAATACATAAAAAATAAAATTGTTGCAAAAAATACACATAAAGCATGCAAAAATATTTGTTTATTATACAATTTTATAAATTAAACTTTTAATTCTAATATCCGAAATAATGATTAGCTTTTAAGTAAATAAAAATACAAATAAGTTTTTATTAGTTACATTACAATTATTTATACATATTAAAATACCAAGGCAAAACTTAATACCAATGAATCCCACTAATACAAAATTTGAAATAAATTTAATAATACCCAATTTTTACAAGTAATAAACTTTTATTATATTTTAAAATCTGAATCGTCATAAATTAAAGAAGCTTAACCTATAAAAAAAAAAACAATCTAAACATAAATATTTTTGTTTTTTTTAAATTATATTTAACTTAATAGATCATTCATATCTATACTGAGAAATCGATAAGAGTTATTGACAATGCCAATTGTTTGGTGTTTTCTAGATTTTTGTTACAAGAAGAATTAACATCCTTAACATTTTTTCAACAAATTTCAATACTTTCATAAATTATCGCTTTACAGTAAAAACTTTAGCACTCGGTAATTACCTTAATGAAATGCTTATAAAGCTATAGTTCAGCAAACATAGAGATGAAATGCTCTAGATACTTATTTTTGGAACGAAGTTCCTTAACGCGGGTTGCGGTAGAAGTTAACAAATAGAAAATGTAATGCATAACGAAAAAAGGTGTTATTAATTGGTTGCTATGGCAATGGCAAATATAAAATACGAGTAACGAAAAAAGTGTTACTAAATTGGTTGCTATTGCAATGAATATAAATACATTCAAGAAACATGTGTTTTGGTACATCAATTTAAATTAAGAGACGATCGGTTCTGTTCGGCGTAGTTCAGATTTTATTGCCAAGCGCTGTAATTTTAGGTTAGGCCTAGAAAGTAATTTTAAGTCTATTCCTAACCTAAAATTATTGTATGTATGTTGCTGTTAAGACAGGTAAAATAAATTTTATAAACACACATTAATGTTAGATTAGGCCTAGACGGATGAACCAACATTTTATGTTTATTGAATGTATTTTCAATAAATGGACATTTAACTGTGTTTACCACAGAATGTGTTTGGAAACAGTAAATATTTGCATAAAAAACAATCTAATAATAAACAGCAATTAAAATTATGTGTGTATGTTGCCGTTAAGGCTGGTAAAAAAATTGAAGAAAAGGCGTGATGAACTTCGTTCCTGATGGAGGTCCCACGACCACACACATTTACTTTTTCTTTATTAAATAGGTGGTTTTAAATTTTTAATGTAATTTACAACCAAATGAAAAGCATAAACATATGTTTCTCACATTTTGCTAAACAAAAACCTACACTTAAATACAATCATATTTTCAGAATAGCTGAAACTGAAAAATAAATGGAAAACAAAGTGTATATGAATATACTGTATGAATACAAAACTATTTTAATAAAATAAAGTAACAATTTATGCAATGTTACAGTAATTTATTTAAAAATAATAATTAACAACTATAATTTCATATAGAGACATTTTCATTTCAGAAAACCAATAGTACGGTAACAACTAGTACTAAATATTTGCGCAATTTTATGGAGTATTTTAAATAGTTTTAAGGGCAGTAGAAAGTATTGAGATCACTTTTATAAAAAATATATTAGTATTTTACAAACAAAATATATAAAGGTTTTTATATACACTCACATATAAATGAATTGCAGTAGTACCATTTTGAACAAAAGTGTAAAATTTAATATAAGAAGGTAGGTATGTAAAAATATAAGCTGTGAATAACGGAATAGTAAATGTACATTTGTTTCACATAATTTATGGTTAAAATAAGGCAAGATTTAGGTTACCAGTGTCACTAGTCTTTGTATTCCGTGACAGGATCTATTTTTCACTAGCACTATCATAAAGGTCCAGTAAATTTTTTTTGTAGTTTACTTGAAAATGTCTGAATAGTTGAAACAGCCATAATTAAGGAATTATATTAATATTCGGAATCGAGACTAACAAAAGTACACGTAATTAATTACCTAATTTATAAACACTAGATGTGTTTTTCAAAGCAAAAACCTTTGTGGTTATTATCGGATGGCATAAACAAAGCTGTATTAAAATAACTAAAAATAATTTCGAAATGTGAGTTGTAACTCTTTTGATACAATTTGATAGCGCTAATTAATTATTGTTTTTGAACATTGTAATACTCTTATATATGTAAGTTATGATTATTCAAAAATAATAGTTAAAAAGTCTGATAAGTGAAAATATAAAATAACGAACTAAAAACAGATAACTAACCCTTTGCGATCGGATAGAGTAAGTATAAGTTGTCTTTATCGGTCGGGTGGCCAGTTGTACTGGCCGCGGCCACTTGCGCAACAACTTGGATTTACTTCCACATCAGTTGTTTCTGCCGCTCGGATGGCCAATGGTACAGGCCAAGATAAAAACCCGTTGAACGCTCGGAAGGCCAGCAGCACTGGCCAAGAAACATATGTTCCACTTTAACAATATATTTTTGAGTTTTGTTGTGACGAAAGACTAAATAGCAAAAGGCACCTCCCCCATCAACTGCCGGGTGGCAAAACTAAAGACTTCGCTGTTTGTAGCGATAGACGACTTGGGAAAGAAAGGAAAAGAAGTTTTCTTTTTTAAAACATGCTCAAATAATTCCGGACTCCATATCAGTGAATGTTTCGAAAAATACAGTGTACAATTTAAAATGTCTTGAAATAAAAAACCGACAAGGTGTTTGCTTAAGTTATAAATATATGTGATTTTTGTATAATTAGCTAATTAGGCGTTGTTTTCACTTTTAACATATGATTTTATTTAGTTGCATGATCTTATTTGTTTGTGTATATTAATAAAATAATTGTTAAAATGGAATGGGTAATGTTTTTTTAAATTTAAGTACCCTTTGTAAAAATCGCAGTCAGCGATAAAAAATAATCCGACATGATGGGAAGATATGATGGCTGCCGAGCTGATACAGAGAGGGGAGCGGCCAGTGGTACTGGCCATGCGAAACAATTCCGCGCTGTCCACTGAACGCAAAGGGTTAAATTAGAAAAATAATGGTTCAAAATATAATGTAAATGGCATGAACATATGTATTTCATTATTTAAGATATTGTTAACTATAAAACTACCTAAATAGTTTATTGTAATATTAAAAAATAAATAAATTGAGGACAATGATTAATCTTATAACTATCTCATATTTGTATAATTAGGTAAATCAATAATTATCATAACACCTTTTGTTCATAATTACAAACCTATTTTAATATTTAAGAAATTGGTGCATTACAAAAGACTACAAGCTATTCCTGAAGTGTTTGACATTTTAAATTAGCTAATGATAAGCAACAAAAATGGTAAATATTACAAAATGTGCACTTATTAAAATATCATGCATAAAATATAAAACTATCCACTATGCGTTTTCATAAGGCAGTGACAAAATACATTATTATTTTACTAAGTACTAAACTTCTTTTATTGGCATACACAACAATATTGTTAATAAAGTTAAAGTGCTGTACAATTATTTACACAAATGCAATGTTTTATATATTTTATGAAAGTACGTACAAATTTGTATCAAAGATACCGTTTAGAGTAAAGAAGTGAATAAAACCACAACTAGCTATTGTGATTGCATATGCAATAAACGAAAGCAGACTGTCAGACAAAAACTTTCAGTACTGCAAGTAAGCTTACGATAGGTTTGGCATAATTTCAGTGACTTCTCCCGAGTAGGTCTTAAACACCTTCATATCAGCTTGCTACAGATATTGCAGCTTGTAGTATCACTTTCTAATATAACTAAGAGTAGCTGCTTTTTTATTTTGTTGTTTCATAATTTTTTTCTTGTTTTAGTTGTAACTATGTAGCTGTATAATTAAATTAATAGGACTTTGAATGGGAGTAAAGCGTATGTAAACAACATAACCTATAAATTAGAGATAGACATTACTTCCCAAGTATGAAAACAGTTGTTCATGAAAACGCCACTTGTCTATATGACAATCAAATGTAAAACAGCTTTACCAACACTGAAAATTTTCAATCAGCTAAACTTATTTTCAATAAGGTCAGACTTACAAATATATTATATATTTATCTATACTAATATTATAAAGAAGTAAAAAAATTTTGTTTGTATGTAGGGGGAACAAATGAAACTACTGAACGGATTGAAAAAATAGTTTTATTAATAAAAAGCGTCACTGTCATTGAGTAACATAGGCTATAATTCATTTTGATAAAAACATTTTTTGTTTCAATATTTGTAAATTAAGTCGGAAAAAATTCTTAGGTTAGGCCTAAATTACCATAGCAACCAATTTAATAAAATAACAGATAAAACAGCTGTTTGCTCTAATATTTCCATTAACACCTGGTTTCACACTTTGAAGCAACTATTTGTATTTCTAACTTTTATGTTAGGTTTTTATTAAAGTGTAGACCTGAGCCTTGCTGGTTCTTTTAACCTTTATTATAACATATACGAAATAATTTGATTTGAACATTTAACATTATTTATCATCTTAGCTTTGGGGTTATTATTAATCCTACACCTTTGTTATAAAGAAAACATAACATGATTATGTGTATAGAAGGTTAAAACGGGGTTTCCCCTAGTACATTATAAGTATTTATGTCTTCGCATTCTAACGGCCCCATTATATGTCTGATTTGATCCACCCGTTGGTTTTCTAAGACGCTCAGACGAGTTCGTTAGCAAAAATCCAACAACGGGAATCAAGTTTTTTGACTGGAAGTAAATATTTTTTACTTAAGCTACAATAGACGCTCATTTTTGGGCTATCAGAAATATGTTTCAAGGATTGTCTTAGATTTTCACCGCCACAAATCTGTAGCAGTTGAGTGTATTCAATTTACACTGAAATGGATAGCTGACCCATTATTAAAGATTATGTTTGCAATGAAATGCTCGCCCCATTGATGTAATATTTCTGCACAAATTCCTTACGAGCAACGTTAGCAGTATTTTTTGTTTTGCACCATTGTTAATCTGTTTGGTTTGAGGTACAAATGTTTCCTCAACATACACCAACGGTTACTTGGAATGCTCAGGTTGGGAAAAGCAAGCCGAGTTGAATTTGTAAAAAAAAAAGCTTCGCCTCACTTGCTCTATGTTATATTCAAAGATTCTGGGACGCCTTGAGCATTTCTTATTGCTTACAGAACATGCTGATCTAATAAAACACTTATGCCATTCTTAAATGCTAGGCCTACTGGAAGGACCTTTGCCAAACTCAGTAAAAATTCCTTTGCACAATAGTCGCAGACTTCTTGATTCGTCAAACCCAATCACACGAGTTCGTTCAGAACTACCAAAGGCGAGGGGCCCGACTTTATTACACAATCATTTGCGGTGGTGTGAATCAATACTATGTGAGCCAAAACTTGATATATTTGAGTGACACCAAAACAGCCCTGTTTGAATAAATTTAAAAAGTTGTCAAGTCCTTTTTGAATTACCTTGCACAAAGACCGTCTTTGTTTAATTTAAAATCTGAAATTGCTGCAGACCCTGATTTTATATGCGTTAATCAGTAATATTTCTGAATTTTGTCAAGGGC
This sequence comes from Philaenus spumarius, assembly GCA_018207615.1. NCBI lineage: Eukaryota > Metazoa > Arthropoda > Insecta > Hemiptera > Aphrophoridae > Philaenus > Philaenus spumarius. Next base: position 184,123 of record JAGFPH010001878.1, read on the forward strand.
CATATCAATATAGTACATACAGGGGGGGGGGGGGGGGCAAATAAGTTACAAACATTGTGTTGTGTTTACTTTAGAATGTATTTGTCAACAGTTGATAGTTTTAAAGTGTTAATTTTATTATCTGCACACCAAAATAAGTTAATTCCATTAAACTCAGTGATAACTGAGGACGCACGGAAACAAATCGCGATCACGATGTCATATCTATCACTTGAGGATTAAAGCGAGAAATTTTTTAAAATTTATCTTTAGAATAACCTAAAAGTTTACATTTCACCCATGTCGTCTGTTACATAATTTTTTAAGATAGCTTCTGAAAGTGAATGTAGAGACTGTCAGAGAAAAACTTAATTTAATAAGAAAAAGTAACAGATAGATTGTGGAATTTTTATTTTCTAATTATTTATATGTTTAGCTTTTCTATCTCGTCAATGTCCTCTGCATCAAGCAAACTAATTTTTCTTCCTGCAACCAAAAGTTTACTGCATTATTTACACATTAATTTTCTTTGTACAACTAAAGCTACACATGCAACATTCATTATTTCTCAACACCAACAATACAAAAAGCATGGCAAAGTAAGTAAGAAAAGTGTTACTGTTTTAAACATGCATTTTGAAATCTAATGTATTATGGAATTTTATTGCAAATTTGTAAGGACTATTCATTTGCAAAATAAGTATGAGCAACAAGTTTATTTTGGAAACCTCTGACTCAAACTTATTTAAAGCTCGGCTCCCTACATTCAAAACGGCAAAGTTGGGTCCCAATTTCAATGTTAAATAACCAAAACATACCTTCACTATTAAGCATATTTCTGTGTTGTTTTTGTCAAAAAACCAAAGCTGTATTTTTTCCCTTAAAGTAAAATAGATTGTGGGTGTTGATTGCTAAGGTTTTTTGCAACTGAGTAAAAAATTAATAAAGTTTACTATTTTTTACTATTTGTTATCATACGTTTAAGAAAACAATAAAACGGTTTTTGAAAATGTATTCGGCAATCAACATCCGCATATGACAGTTTACTTCAAAATGAAACCAAATTTTTAAATTTATTCCACGAATTAACGGGAAAAAAAGACTTATTCTTTAGCATTGCTCTTATGGGAATCAGATTCAATATGGCGGACAGGGTAGCCCCCCCCCTTAATATGATACCCATTCATTATACATTCTAGATTAACCTTTTGCATTCTAATTATTTGACACTTTTGTCTTGGCTGCTCCATCAGATCCAATTAAAATATGACTGTTTGAAGAAGTAGTTACATAACTTCTTATATATATAATATTGTTTGGAATAAACCAGAGAATAAGACAAAAAATGCATTGTTTAGGGCCTACTTTGAAAATAATCTGTCAGAAAAATCGATCATTTTGTTTTTTGTAATGAAATTAAAAATAAGAAAATAGAGTTTAGAGCTTTGAAAATGCTTTTTTACACTAAATGTGATCTACTATAAATAATTGAAAAAAAAATAGACATATTTTTATTGAGTAGGCTTTGAATATATTAGGTCAAACAAGGACAAAAATATGTTTTTTGCAGTAAATATATTTGTTTAAATAATGTAAATTATATTTATATTTATTCAAAAATGTATTTGAACAATAATATTTTTGTGAAATAATGGTACATAACCATGGTACCATATAGTTTAAAAAGTTTCACTGCTAAAATGATATGATAAAATATTTATAACACTTTAAAAAAATGTACGCAAAACCACAAAATAACAATGTATAGTTAAAAAAAAAAAAAAACACCACTTGAAAAACCGTAAACAAAGGTACAAGATGCAAGACAACAGACGATGCTAGTTGCATTTCTCGATCATGACTGGCGTTTACAGCTGCTCAACTTCAGAGAGATATAAAATATATTCCACAGCCAATTTCATCTGTCACTAGCTTCTAAACTATTTAACAACATATGTTTTTAAAAATTGCTTTCTGTAACTTATGTCTCTTCTGAGTAAATTTAACCGTACCTGCCACTTTGAGTTTGATGAATTGTAGATTTTAAATCAGAAAGGATTGATGTCTTAAACATAACAATGTTAAACTTTGCCTAATAAATGAATACAATATGTAGTAATACATAAGACTATAACATTTAGTTTCCTAAGTCATTTGTTTCGGAACCAGATTACCACTTTCAGTACGGTATTCACTGAATATAGGTTGTCAAAACATTAATACAAACATATGTAAAACAATACGCACTTGTATCTAAATGCAATAACCTTAAGGTATATAAATGTGTATATATACACATTACATACATCTGTATTGTTTTGTGTTGTTCCATGTGTTTGTGTTAATATTTTGATGACCTCTAAAATACTGAAAATGGCGATCCGGCTCTAAGACACAAGTCACACGACAGAACAAATTAAGATAATAACCTCATATATTACTACATATTGTATTATAATAGTGACTTGGAGACCACAAAATTAACTTAAATTCTCAACTAAAACTGTTATTATTAACTAACTTAAATAATGCCTGATAGAGAGGCGAAACTGCATAATCAGTAAGAAAATAATTTGACCACGCAGCTGAACCGCTGACGTGAGTTGAGCAAATTTCCAAAATTAAGTTTATAGGCCTATGTTTTAGGGTTTCAACCAACAGTTTGGGAAATAGGTCTATTCACGACGGTGCTGAATAGCTGCAAAATGGTTCGCACACCATTCCGCATACTGGGAGTATCTTCAATACACTTACCATAAGGGACACTGCAATAGCTCATTTTTCCTATGGAAATTCGCTAATAAGGTTATTGTAATAAGAACTAGATTTTGCATCAAGGATTGGAAGAACAAACGCCATGTTCTGGATGAATTGCTTATTCACTGTGTTTCCTTGTTGCACCAGACGTACACATTTTGATAGCCAACTCACCCATTAACCCTAGACTTTTAAAAATTGTAACTTACCTAACACACTTGGTGTGTAATTCACCACAGATTTAAAAAATATTAAAATTTTAAAATTAAATTTGGTTTTTCTGCAAATGTGTTTCAGTTTAACTCTTAACTGGGTGTTGAAAATGTATATACATTGCATAATCTTCCTCCAGTAAATACTGTGAAACAAATGTTCACATAATTATTCCATTTTAACAACTAATTTATAACAATGTTAGTGTGAATTTCGCTCATTAAATTGAAGGAAATGAACTGTCAAATATGTAAAAAAAAGTAAAAATAAACAATTACGAATTCTGAGTTTCATTAAATTTAGTGGAATATGTTTTCTGTTCAACATACATAGCAGATTAGGAAAATGGTGCTTTTAACATGTATGATTTTTGTTTTAGTTTAGTTAATTTCTATTTATAGTTATTAGTTATTACACTATAATGATGATTTGTGGTGTAATAAAAACAATCCATATAATCACTTAAATCTATATTTACTTATTTGTTTCTAAAATTGTGTAATTATTTTTGTAATAGTTTATTTTTTATAATAAAATTTGTGTTATAATTTTTTAAAGAAATTTCTGTAATAGTTTTTCTAAATACGTTTTCAAAATAATTTTGTAACTACATTTTTGTACCTAACAGTTTTTCTAATAAATATTTGTAATCAGTGTTTAAATAAGTAATTGTTGTAATGATTTTTCTAATAGTTTTTTTAATACATTTTTGTAATTAGTTTTGAAAAAATGACTGTAATAGTTTTTGTAATGTTTTTTTAATAATAATTGAGGCACAAGCAGCTTCCATGTCTGAAAATTTCATCAAATAAACTGAAAGTTATTTTGAATGTTTGCGCAAACCGTAGCATAGTGTATGAACCCATGTTTGCGCAAACACGTTGTTTGTACAAATCCAAGGTTTGAAGTGTGTGGGGGCCTTTACAGACAAAACCCAGGATTTTGGAAGCGACAACAAACTCAAAATAAAAAATACAAAGTATATTTATCAAAAAATCGCAAAACACCTGATTAATAATGTTATGCTATCTTAGCCAAGATGTCATTTTCTCTACTCAACACTCTCATAGCACAGTCCTATTCTATGTTCATCGCAATTGGGTCTCTTCCACGAAGAACACGATGGCTTTGTTTTTCTGTCCCTCCCTCGGTCAAAGAAACAACATGTTCTCTACTGTCTTTCTTTTTATGAAATCTTATTATTTCCTCATTTTTTATGACTAAAATATCACAAATCGTGGAGCGAATATTTCAGCGAGCTGTTGGTACTTCAAGTCTTTCTAGTAGGCATTAGTAAAGGATTGACAGGGACAATCCCTCCAAAATGTCTACTTGGCATTTTCTCCAGAGTTCTTTTGAGTTCCATAAATAACCATTTTTATTATGCTCATAGCCCAACTGGATTGTTATTAATTAATTACCTTGTTTGTGAGCCGATACTGCCGAACAAAATTATTGACGATCAAGTGCTTTCGTGAACGGTTACTGGCAACGCGCGTCGCCCGTATATGTATAATTTTAAATGTGAACTCGTTTTGTGTTGTTTAAGAGTTTTATTGTGTGTTTTACGTATTATTTGAGAATGACTGAATGATAGTCGAAACGCGTCATATGAAGTGGTAATAGACTATATTTCATAAACATTAAGGATTGTTCAGCAGTATCACCTTACAAACAAGGTAATTAATTAGTAATTAACCATTTTTACCCGGAAGCACAGCTACCTTCCTTTGTCTTCGGTTCACTGCTTCAGAATCATCGTCTTTTGATGCAATTTCTTCATTCGAATAATCAGATTCTTCAAAAAACAAAATCTGTGCCATCGTCCGTGTCATTCCCCCCAAATACATCTCCTTCACCTACACTTACACTTTCGGAATAGAGTCAATCAATAAGCTACGAATATCATCACTTTTCAACGGGTCTGCCATGATCTACTACTTTTTACATACTATAAACAATATATATATACAAGTAATACACGAAATATACTGTATAATACACACTATATACACAATGAATATCTATATATTATTTTTCTTTAAATTACTCCTCACTGCAGGTGTACAAAAATATAAAAGACAACACGCTAAAAGTAAATGATTAAAGTAAAATAGTATTGTACATAAACAATGTATTGCGGTACTTTAAAATTACAACATCTGTAACTTCAAAAGGTTCAGCTGTTTTCCAACGGATAGCAACACTGTTGTGCAAAGGTTAAATCGTGTTTAAAATCTGTAGATATAGTTATAATGTAAATTAATTAAGTGTTCGTGTGATTCTAGCGCAGTATGACAAAAAGTATCGTTCATAACTTGTACCAAAAGTGCATTTTGGTGTTTGATCGCTTTTTTATGTGCTCGGCGTTGCCTCGAACATAAAACCACGATCTAGCACCAAAAACATCCACTTAAGATACTTTATAGATGAAATATACTATTTTCTCAAAACACATGTTTGTATGATACTTTTAATAAACATGCAGTGCTCTTAAAAATAATTTTGACCAATGATTTGTAATTGCTGTGAAGCAAGACAATCAGAGTTTTTAAGTTACGTTCGATTGTCCTGTTTCACAGCAATCATCAATTTTTCACAAGTTATTTGTTTGAGAGTATGGTGCCTTTTTTACTGTGTTACTGATCTGTTTGATGCTTATCAGTGTACATGAAAACTTGTAAAAAATTTACTAGTTCCTACAGTTGTTTTAACATTAACACACCTTTAATATTAAGTTGCAATAAGAAGTACACAAAAATTAACATGCAATATGAAAAAATATGAATGAAACATCAGACAGATATTCAAAAATTTAAAATAGGTTTTATTTCTTATTTTGAAAATATTTAATAAAAAACTTCTTTTCTTTTGAAGCAAATAACTTTTCTACAAACACAAAGCTAATTATTACAAAACCATATGTAACAATTAAAAAAACTAATAAAAATATAAAAAAACTGAATTCTATTACTTATAGAATCAAATTACTAATTCTACTATTTACATTTATCAAATTATTATTTTAAATAATGAATAACAATAACTATATTGAATATAACAAATATTTATTGGAAAATCTGTATAAATGACTCAATATAGCCAGAGCCAGAAGCTTTAAGAAAAATTTAATCGTTTCCAAGTTTTTCAATTTCATCAACATCTCCAGTATCAAGAAATAAAATTTTCTTTCCTGTAAAAAAAAAACAGGATGTGGTTAAATTAATATAATATTAAAATCAAAAATATTACTATTTTAAAACTTGGTAACCCTTTTTGAAATCTGCTACTAGAAAGTTATGGTGGCAATAATTTACAGTAACAATACTCTTTACCTGTGATACATAACCATCATCAAATTTATTCACTATAGTAAAGGCTCACTCATAGGTTGAAAAGTTCAAGTAGTAAAGCAAAGAAATTAAAATAAAAAGGACTGTCTTTACTTTATTCCAGTTAGGTTAGGCGCATATTGGGACGTGTATGAGATGACATGACGCGAGCTGCATGACACGATCGCGTCACGCACGTCGTACTGGGGAACGTATATTACAACGCAGTTGCTCCCAACTCTAGCCCAGTAGACACGTGTATTTTACTGAATTATATTTTTTAGAATGTTTAAAATGAATGAATCACAGATAAAACTATGTTTATTAGATCTAACCTAATTTAAAATGACTTTCAGAATTACCAGAATTACTTGCTGTTATTACTAACTACTTCCTGATGAACTGAAACTAATTCACGGAAGTGCACGGATTGATACGTACTATGTTCTTTCTATGTACATTCCTTAATTTTGTTCTATGTCATTTTCACTTGTTAGTGTAGTCTTTATGAAGACATATTTTTTTAATAATTTTTACGGGGTTAATGTCAAACACCAAATGTTTTATTAAACATTATTTCAGAGAACAAATAAAACACAGTTTGTTTTTAGGAAAACAAACCCAATGGTAGGAATGGGGTTTTGAGTAACAATTTCAGTAGTGTTCTGGAAACTAGATCACGTAAAATTAAAAACTACTTTGGACCCAAAATTGTAAGCAAAACATTGTTTTTATTTCTGTTTATTGAAATGTTGGTAGGTTTGCATGTCAAAATAAGATCCACATTGTCGTAACTTTGCTGGTTTGTTAGGTTAAGCATGAGGGTCCTTACAGAAGGGCTACAACAATATGCGCATCCACAAAAGACTTGGAAGGAATGATTGTCCTGGGGGAATCAGCCCCCGGATAACGAGGGAAGTAGACTGTGCTGCCGGGATCAGCCAACAGATCACAGTAGGAAGGACTCGTCCTGGAGGGATCAGCCTCCAGATAACGAGGGAAGGAGACTGTGCTGCCGGGATCAGCCAACAGATCACAGTAGGAAGGACTCGTCCTGGAGGGATCAGCCAACAGATCACAGTAGGAAGGACTCGTCCTGCAGGGATCAGCCTCCAGATAACGAATGAGGAAATGTATAGAAAGTTTTGCCAGGAGTAAAGAATTAACAAGAGTTCTTGTTAGATAGGTAGCGTGGAGAGAGAGATGTTGTTTAGGTGACTCTGTGAAGCAGAATGACGCTGCTATGCATAGCAGCCAGTTTTATAGCATAACTCAAGGATTAGGGCGAGTGGTGGTCGCATTAACCCCTACCTGTATTGCATCATCTCTCTCTCACCCTTGGAATGTTTTATTTACATTTGGTTCTACAACAAATATTACAATATTTACAATACAGATAGCGTAAACGATAACTTGAAGAAGTAACGGTTTGCTACACACATAATTCCAAAAGCTGAAATCATCAATTAGAATTTGAAGAAGCCTGGATTCCACTGTACAGTGTTTTTGCTTTGCGGCAGTTCTACAAACCAATCTTTTTAAACTTCTTTATTTGTCAAAATTAGAACTTGATGTTTAACTACTAAAATTCCACCTTTTTATTTAATCCACGAAGTATACACCAAAAACTTTGTTTAACACAGCTATCTTGAAGGCGAAAAAGAAACACCGACATACCATGTAAACTACTAAAAATATTTTTGCACTAATTTTAATCAACATTTTTTGATTTTTTAATCCAATATCAATAAAAAATTTCATCTTGAGGCTGCAACTTCTGTTGTAAGCACTATCAAATGATATGAATTTGTATTTTTATCACTCGTATGTATTTTTTGGGAAGCTTTTTTATAGTATTATTGCTAATACAGTTAAGTCCCGATATTTCGAGGTGAATGGGACCGAGAGTACTTCGGATTGTGAAAAACTCGAATTATGTAGAGGTTAAGATAAAACTACTATTTATAGTCCTCGTATCTCCGAAAAAATTAAAGGTTTATTAAATATACACTATTTTGTATTGAACACTGAGGTAAAAAAATAAGTTTATACACAGTAAAAAATAAACTTACTTATTAAGAAATCATAAATAGTTTTTTGTTTAACTACACTGCAACGTTTACGAGCTGTGATATCACGCCAGGGGGATACGGCAGTGCCGGGAAAAGTTTGTTATTTTTGTATATACAGTAGAACTTGGATAATTCGAAATTACCGTTAATTCGAAGTTTCGGTTCGGTCCCTTGAACTTTATATGATATCAATGTAAAAATATTATGGATAATTCGAAGTCAACTTCTTTAAATCGAAGTTTTTTTTCAACACTAAAAATAAAATCTTGTGCTGTGAAAGGGATCGCTGGATAAATAGGTCACTGTCTGGTAGAAAGGGGGCTGGACTTACGCGTTTGTACACGTATTGTAATTCTAGACGCGGTACCGGTTTCCAAGAATTTTGCCTTCCGAGAATTCTCTAGGTACCGATACTGTAGTTTGTCACTGATGATCTGCCCAATCTCTTTCTGTTGTTAAATCTCGACAGATTTTGTAAACAGAACAGAACAATCATATTGTTTATTGAGACTTGTACTGCGCATAACTCTATCCCACTTATATGAACAACGTTACGGATATTCCCCCCTCCCCCTCGAACATGACTTAGTTGTACAGCCAATGGATCAGGGCATTATAAAAAATGTTAAGCACTTATACTCTTATGGTGATTTACTATGCTCTATTTCAGAGTGTTATAAGTTACGGGATAGTTGCTTGGGGTGGAGCATACTCTAATAATTTAAATATCTTGCAACAACTACAGAATAAAATTTTAAAAATAATAAAGAGGAATGTTTTTGAAATAAACAATTGTCCTTTAAACTTGGAACAATTATTTTGTTTGGAATCAATGGCATATCACTACAATGAACTTAAATGTAAATATGAAATTTCAACAAGTAGAACTAAAAATAAAAGTATTGTCTTACCAAAAATTTGTAAAACAATTGGCAATAAGAATAGTTATATTGTTGCTGTTAAATTGTTCAATAGATTACCTAATGAATGTAAAACATTAGCAACGAATAGAAGCAATAAACTTGTCAAGAATAAGTTAAAAAAATGGATACGAGAAAATGTATAATTTTAATATTAAATTTAATTATTATTATATTTATTAATTGTTTGATTATTGTTATTGTTTGGTTTTTATTGGAATCTGATTGAAGATTTCTATTTTTGTTAGCAAACATATTTATATTGTTATCTCCTACATTTTGCATGCTTGATATATTTTATATTCTTAGTTTATAGTTTAATTAGCATGTAATATGCCAGTTTCCTACGCACAGGTATTTCCATACCTCTGTAGGAATTACTACTGTATAATAAAATACATATGTAATATTCTTACTGGTTCAAATAAATAATAAATAAATACCGGCGACTTATTGTACAAACACTCTTGACAGATTCATTGGAAAACAAAAATTTCAAGATCGGTATCCTTTCTCAAGCAGCAAGAATGTGTCACAATGCATGGTCACATTCAACGCTATTTGTGGTTCGAATTACACGGTACCTCGGATTACCGGGACTCTATTGTACTATTATTACTAAAAGTGTTAGATACTGCAATTTAAAAAATCATTAACAATAAACTAATTAACATGCAAAACAAAAAAGCTCAATTTTAATAAATTGCTTATTAATAACCACCACAATCAACCTTAACTCCTGATATTCGTTAAATAAGTACAGAAAAAATGCGTTTATCAATTACTATAAATTTGTTATTTTGGATGATAAAATAAAATAAGAGTTAAATAGAAAGCACACAGCAAACAAAGAGTTTCAACCAAACACACGTTAAATAAGATTACGCACGCCAATGAAAAATATCTAGTACTTACCAAAGTGGTCTTCAATTTCATTGAGAACATTTTTTGCATCCGCACTGTCGACTAAATTAATAGCAAGTCCTGCCTTGCCAAAGCGGCCGGTCCTTCCAATTCTGTGTAAATATGTCTCACAATCTGCTTTTCTATTGAGGTCCATTGGCAAGTCGAAATTCACAACTATTGTTACTTGTTCTATATCGATACCTGAAAAAATTGCGATAACTTTTAGCCACGTTTGTAAACTATGGATTAAAAATCTACAGACTGCTGCAATGGTTTTTAACCTTTTTTTCCCACACAAGTTGTATAGAAATTATGGAAAGGAAACAAATTGGTCATGGATACAATCATTAATATCAAGTTTAGGTTAATTTAAATGTTGTAATGGTACTAAATTTTAAATAATTAGACCACGCATCGGAACCGCTGACGTGAGTTGAGAAATTTCAAAAAATAAGTTTATATGATTTAGGGTTTCAACCAAACTATTCTTTAAATTGTTATTCTCATGAAGGCGCTGAATGCCTGTGTGTTCGAAAAATTAGTAGAATTTGTTTGCACCTAAAGCCGCAGTCAGACTAGGCTGGTTACCAGCCGCTGGTGATATTACCAGCAACCAGCGTAGTCTGACCCAGCACTAGCAGCTGGATAATGGCAGCGGCTAGTATTTAATAGCCGAAAACAGAAGTCGAACATGTTTAAGTTTTTAACGCTGGCTACCATCCGCTAGCAGTCACGTGACCTCCTCGCTGGCGCCAGCCAGCCAATGTGAACCCCTAGTAGCTCACTAGTGGCTGGTGAAGGAGTTGTAGGCCATTTCCAATATAAAATTACAACTATGTGGAATTAAATTACAGTATACTAAAATGTTGAATTAATTCTGTTGAACCCTGGTCTTGTAACCATTATAGTGGTGTTGTCATTGATTTTTTAAACATTTTTTATAATCAATATTTTAAATGCATTATATTATTGTCACGTTTATTAAAATAACATTCATAAAATGAGTAGTTATTATTAACAGCTAAAAAATCTAAACTCAGAAACGAAACGAAATTGTAGGTAAGCCTACAATTTTTGTTATTTAAGATTTAGGCTATTATAATACTGTGCAACTATGCTTAAAGATTTCAATCCTAAAATAGGCCTACCTAAAATGCAGTTTAAAAAAATGTTTTTGCAAATCCCGTCAATGTTTTTTTTAAATTAAAGATAATATTTGTCATATATAATACCGTGATAAAAGTAACGAAAATCACGGTCTCATATAAACATTTAATCAGTTTCATATTCATTTTCATAACAACAGTCACTTTACTAGCGGCTACTAACTAGCCTTGCACATTCAAATGTGAACCCTTTCTCCTGCGCTGGCTGCTGGTGATATTACCAGCGGCTGGTAACCAGCCTAGTCTGACAGCGGCTTTAGTCTCCAGCTTCGACTCACGCTCTCCTTCGTTCCGCTCATAACGGAAAAACTCGCAGGGTTTGAACCTCGACCTTGCGGTCTCGGGTTATGGACTGCTTCGCTCGCAACATAAAAACTCGGCCGTTGGCTTCGGACCAGAAGATTCCCACAAGGTAACAAAAGTAGACGTTGGATATGAGATAACAATGGCTTGGAGGAGGCATTCATAATTACACTTTTCAATCAGAGATCAAAAGAGTTTTAAACAATATGCATAGGCAACTCACTACAGTCAGTGTTTAATAATTGTACTTGTACTTTAACAGTAAGTCAATAGACAATAATATCAAGTTAATAATCAAATTAATAGTCTATCTCATACATTGTGTGTATGAGATTGATAACAATTCGACCACGCAGCTGAACTACTGACATGAGTTTAGCGAATTTCCAAAATTAAGTTTATATGTTTTAGGGATTCGACAAACTATTTGGAAAATTCGTCTGCTCACGAATAGCTGCCTGCGTGTAAAACATAATTATATAAGTAGAATTTGTTTGCACCTCAGTCTCCAACCCAGGTTCAGCTCGCAGAGGAAAAACTTGCTTTGCCCGTCCTCATGGATTTGAACCGAGTATGTGTAAGTTCGTTTGCGTTTTGATCGATTTTGGGGCAACCAGAAGAGCTGTAAGTTTGTGTAAAAAAACAAAATATGTGGAATAAAATCCTATGTTTATTTTTTAGATAAAAGTTCTATCGTTATTTACAAAATAATACAGATGAATCAACTATGACCTTACCTCGAGATAAGACATTGGTTGTGATAAGAACTTTTTCTTTTCCTTCTCTAAACCTATCGAGTACTGCAATTCTCTGGTCTACCGTCAGTTCTCCAGACAGTAAAGCAACTGCGTGACCATCTCTCGACATCTTCTCTGATAACCAAGATGCCATCCTTCGTGTCTATTTCAAACAAGCGAGAAAAGTAAAGAGTTGTAGTGTTATGAGTACCGATGATATTATACAAAATGCATGAATTTAATGTAATTCAAAGTATAAAACTAAACATATAAATAATAAATGTGACCAAATCCTTCAATAAGTAAAAGACTCTTGATTTCTGTTATATCATCCTATTTCTGTTTATTTAAAAAAAAATTGTCATCTATACTAATATTACAAAGAGGTAAAATTTGTTTGTGTTTTTGTTTATTTGTACGTAGGAAGCAATCTCTGGAACTACTGAACCGATTGAAAAAATAGTTTTACTAATAAAAAGCTACCTATCCCTCAGTAACACAGGCTAGAATTAATTTTGATAAAAACATTTTTTATTTCAATACTTGTAAATTTAGTCGGAAAAATTCTTAGGTTATTCCTAGACTGATGAATTACTACAGCAACCAATTGGATAAAATAACAGATATAACACAGCTGTTTGCTCTAATATTTCCATTAACGCCTGATTTTACACTTTGAAGCAACTATTTGTATTTGTAACTTTTAGGTTAGAGTTTTATTAAAGTGTAGACCTGAGCCTTGCTGGTTCTTTTAACCTTTATTGTAACTGCTGTTATAAAATATACGAAATAATTTGATTTGAACATTTAACATTATTTACCATCTTAGCTTTGGTATTATTATTAATCTTATTAGCGGCTATGTTTACAAAAAAATCGCTTCCCAGGCGTAAGCTTACAATATATAGCGGTGCATAGCGTGTGTCGGCAATGTCAGTGTGAATTGTTCCTTAGGAGGGGTGGGAGAGTTAGCAGTGCTGCTATAATGGAACCTCCCTGTACCGACTTTGACAGAGCCATCCGGATATTTTTCCACATTTTCAACCTACTTTTTGTGTGTAAAACATTAAAAATAAAGTTTCAGTTACACTGTGCACATAAATAAACTTGTGAAACAAATACGTAGTTTGTTTATTTTGCGGTTTGGTTCTGAGGAGGGAGAAAATAGGCGGCCCGACATCAAAGGAAAGGGGGACTTCTAACATTTTTCGAGTTCTGAGAAATCATTTGCAATTTTTTTTTTAAAACCACTACTTAATTTCTAATAGATGTTTAAGTTGTAAAAAAAAGTTTTAATTTTGATTAAAAAAAAAAAAAAAAATTTAATATTGTATATACAATAGGGCTTTTATTTTTGGATTTCTGATTTTCGGAGGTGTTTCGGATAACCCAGGTTTCGGTTGACCTGAGTTTGGTTAACCGGGGCTCTACTGTACTTGTTTTTGTAAGCTTTGATTCTTTGTGTAATGGAATTGCGCAATACAGGTTGTTAAGATGATCTTTCGAAGTAAGCTTCAGAACTACAGTATTTCAAGAATAATCGCAAAAACTTAATAATAGATAATGCAACTGTTTAAAAAAAAAAATGTATACAAAGGTCATTAATATTGTCATTTATAGGCCTGTGCGAGTATTCGAAGATCGAGTATTCGAACGCCAAGCTTTTTAGTATTCGGCTCGGCTCAAAAATAAAAAAAGTTCGAAAAAATTCGAGCCGAGCTTTTTAATCGGAACCGAGAACCTAAAAAGTCGGTTCTAGAACCGGACCCGATTGATGTCGAATATTGACGTGAATTCGGCAATTGAAACGACCCCTTTATAGTGGTACAAAACAAAAGAGAAAAAAAGAATATTCACACATTTTCGGTTATTATAAAACTAAACTCTTCGCGTTAGTTTATCTGAACGCGACATACGTTGCAATTTAGCTCGATCGTGTGGCGATGGTGGACGTGAATGCCGGTTTGATGCACTCATTTCATCAGATAATGTAGCCTTTGTAAATTAATATTTATGCCTAAATTATTATTTTTTTACTATCAGTGATTATAACAATCAATCAATAATCCCTTTATTATTCATAAAAGTTAAAAAAAAAATAATAAATGATTAAAATAATTACGCAAGAAAAAGTGTCAAATAAAATTATTCGGAATCCGATTAGGCATAATATTTTTTTACGATTAACTAGGATTGTGTTAACGCTCGGAATATTATATGTTTTGTTTCTGAACGTTCAATTCGGATGAGTTCAGAAATAATCGGAACTTCAATCATCGAAAATTTCATTCGACGGCGTCAGTTTAGTCCCGCCGAAGTCTGAACAACTTGTTAGAACAAAGTAATATCAAATTAATAACGCTGTGTGTAAATACGTACAGTATTCAGTTTTAGTAAAGAGTTTTATTCATTTTGTTTTAGTTACCGCAATTAGTTAATACAGAAGAGGGCCGATTTTTAGAAACAAATTGGGACCGAGGGACTTCTGATAACCAATTTGTTCGGGTAATTAAATTCACTGTGAACTCACTAACGACTGACAGCAGCGGACGGCCATGCGCTCGGCTGACTCAACAGCGACCACTGTTCCGTTGAGCGCACAAACTCCCTGAAGTTTACAACTCGGCTGATTATGCGAGTAAAAAACTTTAAATTCGGAATTATTACGTGTAGTACTGTAATGTACTTATTTATTTACAGTACATTTCTGCTTTCAGATAATCGACGCTCTACTGAATTAACATATTAATTTGTTTAAGTTTAGTTAGTTGAGGATATGTGGAAACTTAACCGGAGTAGGCTAGTCTTTTCATCAATGGCATCGAAAGTGTGGCAATATTTTATAATAGACGTTGAGAGTGACTTTTTGTCCCTAATTTAACTTAGCTGAATACTTTTATTGAAGTGAAAACTTCTATATATATATATATATATATACTTGTGTATAGTATATATGAAGAACAAGGACCGATGACAATGCAATATTAATTTTTTGGGTGTAGTAGGTGAGCACTGATCATGGTCCCCAGAACACGTTTTCAGGTGTCATTAAAAACTTTATATACAGGGTGGTTCACGACGATATACAAAAACTTCGGGAGCTCATTAATTTTGTTGGATGTAATAAGTGAGCACTGATCATAGTCCCCAGACTAAAAAATAAGAATGTAAATAATACGCTTTAAAAGCAAACCGAACTAAAAATTTGAAAATAATTGTAATTATTTTATTTATTTATTAACCAAGAAATAAAATGTTAATAAAATATAATATGTAATATAATATGTTTGTTGTAATGTTATCTTGCCTATATATTAGGCCTACTTTTTTTACTCTAGTGCTGTTAAAATTAAGTATTTATCGTTTTAATCCCCGATTGTTACCTAGTACTACATTGAAATAAGTAATAAGAAAGTTCGGCTCGTCAAAAGCTCGAGTTCGTGAGCTATATAAAAAGCTCGGCTCGAACTCAAAAATCTAGGCTCGCACAGGCCTAGCTCATTTATTACATGAATATAATTTCTTCAATCTCTAATCGAAATAATATGTACCACAATGTGGCCACATTCGGTAATTTTAACAAATTAATTCAGTCTCGGATACTTTTATAATGTGTTCAGTGTAGTACTGTTGTATTTAAACATTACGTAAAGCACATGATGATGACGACAGTGATTGGTGAAACAGCAATTCTTTGAAGGCATACAATATAAGATTTAATGAAAAGAGGCATACAACATACAAATGTCACATAGGAGGCATACAGTAAATGATCTTATAATAAAGAGGGTAAACTATGAAGGTTTACATGAAATTAGGCTAGAATTGTAAAACAGTTCATTAATAAAAATATACAATAAAATTATTAAAAGCAGACAGTAAGATCAACAAAATAATATTCATATATTTGTTTATTTTATTTGTAAAAGCACAAGAAGAAATAGTAACAGTGTGAGGCACTTTCATTCAACATAACATTATAAGAAATATATAAAACTTCAAGTGGCCACACAAGGTTCATGGATCATATTCCAGATTAAGTTTACGTAAAGAGAGAGACTAGACTGTTGCATCATGGGCATAAGGCAAGTAGGTGACATGTTGTCACGCTTTCAGTAGTTGTGCAATTTTTGGCAGAAATTGTGTAATATCAACGACAAATGTTTATATAAGTCGATAATTAGAGTAAGGGCACTATGGCGAAGAAAAAATTAATTGAAAATCATTAAAATTAAATTAATTGTGAAGTAGAAACGTTTTATTAACTTTGTGTGTGCAAGATAGGCCTCGGAAAGTACAGTATCGCAATAAAGTGATGGTGTGTTACTTCGAGCTAAAAGTGTTCTACTGACGTTAATTGAGCCCCGACGAGATATAACTTGCAAGTATCAGTCATAATAAGTAATACAAGAATGTTATTTTTTTTTATTAAATAAGTAATAGGTTTGTCTGCACCTAAGTAAAATCAATCTTGATAGTATTTTCATTTTTGTTTTGTTCTGTAATTGATAAATTTTTATGTTAAATCTAAGTAAAACGCATCTAATAAATTTCATTTTTTGTTTTTTGTAGTAGGTTAAATGATTTATGAAAAACTTAATTTGTTTAGTATCTATAAGAAATCAATTTCAATGATGAATCATTAAGATCGTTATTCAAAATTCAAAAAGCTCCGACGCCTGCAAACTGGTACAGAGGTGTCAGTCGCCACATTGCGACCTTCATTACGAGAGCTAGAGTCGGCCATATCATTACGAACAGCCATCTGAAAAGATTCCGACTAGTCGATTCCGAAACCTGCAATAACTGTGGAATGGAGGAGGAAACGCTGAAGCACATACTACTCGAATGCTCGAACGAAAACACAGCCAGGACGGCCCTTCTAACAGCACTAAAAGGCATTCCAAACCCCATGAAAGTTATACTGCAAAAGAAAGAGTACTGGGCATTGGCAGCTGCGGTTTACCACGGACACCGAGTCGTCGGCATTACCTGAAGCCGGAAGCTTGAAAGAAGAAGTAAGAATCATTAAACCGCTTTATTAATCAAAGATGGCACGGTATATAATGAAATTTACCACGAGTTGTTTCGGTGCCAAAACCTTGGAACATGGCTTATGAAAAATATCCCATGGAACAAGGAATGGTAGTCTGTGAGCCTTGTTGGATTTCATTTTTCCATCATGGATAATGTCTATGTAGTAAGTGGAACATAAAACGTCAGTGGAACATAGGTTCATACAACATCAGTGAAACACAGGTTTATTGTAAACATGTGTTGAGAGAATTCTAGGTTATAAAGTGTTTTTTTTAAATTTAACAAATAAATAATTTTGAATGAAACTTAAATAGTAAATGATGATAAATAATTATTAATTGGTAAATGAATTGACTTAGGCCTACCACATAGTTTTTCATAAATAAATAAATATTTTTTGTATTGTAATAAAACTTAGAAGAATGTTTGGACTCTCACTTTTTTTAACAAGTTTTAACCTTTTATTTTTATTTTTGAAACACCTTACGTTACAACCGGATACTAACAAAACAAGAATTGCTTCGACCACAGAAAAGGTATTTATATACTGTATACATAATATTAGCAATTCATAAATAAAGTTTAGTCAAATTGTTCTGGAGGTCACTATTTTATACAATTTGAATTAACACTTACATGACAAAAAATCATAGCTTGCCCAATTGTGACTACACCATAAATGTTTGCAATGGCTTGATACTTCTCCTCTTGCGAATGACATATTACATAATATTGTTTGATATTATCTAAGGATTCTTCTTCTCGTTTTAATCGGATTGTTACGGGATTTGATACGATTGCTTCAGCAAAATCCATAACATGTTCATCATACGTTGCAGAGAAGAACATCATCTGACAGTCGTGTGGAAGTAGCCTGAAAAATAAAAATAGTAGCCTTTTCTAGTATCTCTTGAACTGGTACTTTCGATAGATAGAATTATGGATTATTGTGAACAGTAATTAATAAAATTTTGTACAGATGATTTTGAAAAAATTTTAGTTTTTGTGTTTTAACCCTTTCTACTCCTATTAACTGGGACCCTGTTTCTCTATCAGCTCCATTTAATTTTGAGTAAAAATTGCATATTTAATTTATTTTCTCCAAAAAAAGCTAAGTAAGTAAAAAAAATAAGTTTATTCTCTCATTTCTAAAAGGCTGATGTTGTTTTTTTTAGTTTCTTCTATGACTAAAGTATAGATTGGTATTAAATAAAATATATATTTTTATTTGTTTATTTATTCGATAAAATTTGCAAATACAAATTCGTAACAAAAAACCGGAAACAACAAGAATTTTGAACTGAAAGAAGAATATTTGTTATTTGTTGACTATATCCTTACAAACAAAAGTAAGTGATCTACAAATATTTAAGACACAATAATACATTATAAAAAAATAATAATTCAAAAACAAGTTTTTTTAAAAAAAATGAGTTTTTATGAAAAAATCAGTTTTGACACCAACTTGTACAAAATTGCCGTATCTTTTTATTTTATTGCTTACCAACAGCATTATTTAGGTCAAAACTAGTAAGTAAAGCTTTTTCAAAACTTATTGGTAATATTGGAATCACTCAGGTGGGAAACAAAAGTTCCGTCGCCACCCCGTCATTTTGTAACAAACTGCCGCCGTCTTCGTACATTTTATTTCACAACAATCATTATGGTAAAAAGAACAATATTAAAAAATAAACTGTGAAATTAAACACGAGAACCTAGTACAACAAAACTAAACAACGCGTAAGCTCACTAAAACACTGCACAGTATGTAGTAACGGCGAAAGCAGGCAGCTGTTTACAGAGCGGCCAAAGACGGCAAACATTACATTTTCTTTTATTTACCAAAGAAACTGAACTCAAACAGTTCTGAGAATATATAGATAGAAGCACATCTAAAACATCAACCCTATTGGTCATCAATATAACTATTTCTGTCCAAATGAAATCATAGAACGTTGACATAGCGATGTCGAGGCCGGCTCGACATTTTAGTTTGTGCGGCCTAGTTGCTAGTACGCAAGCCCCGACACTTGAGCTGAAAGGGTTAAAAGATAATCTTTCTATTTCAGAAGAATCAATTGCAATAAACTACCTCAAACCAATTTAAATCAAATCAGTCAAAGATATCCAAGAAAATGCTATTACAAGGACTCGGACTGTACAGGTTCCAATTAAATTCTTAAACACAATTATCATAACAAACCTTTACTTTTATAAAAATAGAAACAATAAATTTAATATTTTTTGCAAAAACTAGAACTTACTTTCTTATTCTGAAACTTTGATCTTGATGTCCTTGAGTAGCAATCATAACATCCGCTTCGTCCAATACAAACACTTTTATTTTGGATAAATCAAAAAACCGATATTTTGTACTCCAGTCGACAACTTTTCCGGGAGTTCCAATAATTATGTGCTCTGTCAATTTTGTGTTTCTTGGAACTGAAACAAATAACAATAAAGTTATATATAGTAGAGTCAATAGAATATCAAAAAAAACTGTTATAGTATAGGCTACCCACTAACCATAATTCTTTTTGCAAATTATTCCCACTTTTTGTGAATGGGAAAATGAGTAAGCAATTACCTTCTAGGAGATGAAACTACCCTTCAATGGTAAACATTATAAAGCACGGAAAATAATAGGCAATAATTGTTAGTAACAATCATATTTATGTTTTGTCGATCTACTGATGAATTGTGAGTTTCATTTGAACAAACTCCAAGGGCGTGAAACTACGGCACAATGGCTGTTTATGTTGTGCAGTAAAAACTGACACTCTGACTCGCATACATGCAGGGATTTGAAAAGTTGAATGACCTGCTGTCGCTCTCTGAGTGCCGGTGTAGTGCACGGCCGGATTATAGAGACTGTACTGTATCTCTGAAATGCATTATCAAATTCAGTTAATTGGCCACCATGTTTGTCTGATTTCCATCTAACCACAGTTTCGTATAGGGGTCATTCCATATCAAATCAACCACAAAAAAATGATTTTGACACCCACCATCTCAGATTTTGATGAAACTTGGCATAGTTGTTCTATTCATTGATTTAAGAAACCATACCAAATTGTTTTGGTCTATCTCTAATAGTTTAGGTTTTAGAGCCTCTTAAAGTTTTTGGATTATTGTGATTTTTATCGCTCGGCCGCAGAAAACTAAGTTTGTTTTCCTATGAAAAATAAATTATATCTTTGTTAGTTACCAGCCAATTTAGATGAAACTTTTTTTGAGTATACATCAATATGTCAGGAAGGGTTTTAAAAATGTACAAAGCTACCAAGTGGTTATTTGAGACCAGAAAAAAATCCTAAAGTGTCATTTGTCGGATTTTCAAAACAAAACGCAGGGACCTACGATAAATGAAATATCTCCTAAAGGGAAAAGGATAATCATGAAAATATTTTTTTGTTTTTGTTCTAAGAGATGTGTTCTATTACATGAAAGAGTAAAATTAGTGGGTATTTTACTCCTTTATTATTTTTTCTCATTTCAAAACCAAAAATTTTTTATTTTATAAAATTTATAAAACTATTCAGCACTCAAGTAGAAGTAATATTAGATATAACTGTATTTTAATTTTGAGTTAAAATCTATTTACTAAGTATGTTTGAATGCTAGTTAAATAAAGTAGGATATGCAATTCTTACCGTTGAATGCGTTGAAACAGGTTTTAGTACAGTAACACTTTTCAATACTGTCACATTTTGATTGGGCACTTATCATACATTCTTGAGAAAACTGATAGGTTCTTCCAGTCATTGTTTTTGGGGGTTCCACTACAGCAATAATATGAGGAATGGGCACAGCACATGCATCTTCCTCCTTGAGCCAACAAAATTATGTTGATGGTCCGCGGGGATGTAGAAACTATACCGTGACATCTTTTTCTTCAGCGTTTATCTCACTCACCATGCCAAAGTACCATAAGCTGGCATAAACACTACAAGCAATAAAATATCCAGGGTTCAAATCTTCTAATTTCACAAAAAAGTTTTGCTGTTTGTTAAATAAATTAAAAGCAATAGCTGCTTGGTCATCCTTGCTAATTCTTCTAGCCTCAATTGTTCCAGAATCATCTAGTGGCTGAAAGTTGTGAAATGATCTTGTCCCTGGAAGAGTTTGAACGTCTTTCCAAAGCAAGACGAGTTACTTCAACTGTTTCTTGAGAAATAAAGTGGAAACTGACTTTTTCAATTCTGGTCTTACAAAAATCAAACATTTCAGTCACTGTTATTATTTGTTTTTCTAGAGGTCCTTTGAAGACTTTCCCCTCGAGCTAAGTGCTTCACAGTACCTCCTATTCCGTCACATTCCGTTTTGCTATGACTGGTTGCAAAAAACGACCACTGAGCTCTAAATTGAAAATCTTTCTCATGCTGACACAGATTTATAAAATTGTAAAAAAGTTTCATGTCTTAACAAGTCAGTCTCAATCCAGCAGCAGAGTATGCAGCCTGAAGTTCTTGTTACAACTTGAATAGTTCAGTTGCCTACTTTTATTCATAGAGATTATTTTACTATAAATTATTTTTTCTTATGTCACACAATTTTTATCCATAATAATAATATATTATAAGCCTTTGAATCGGTTTTTACTGCTTTCAAAGAAACTGAACAATTAATTAATTAGGCTTTTATCACATTAGCTTAGTTATAGATTTTGAGAAGCTGTTGTATATAGAATGATTTGAAATTATGTTTTTAATAAAATGTTGTAGGCCTATAGAGTTTACTAAAAGTGAAGCCTTATCTTTACTTTGATAGTTTTAAGAATTAAGTGATTTCAACTTATTTACCATTGTCGTTTACCTAAAACCTGCGTCAATGGTAAGAATTGAAACCATATTTATTTAGCTAGTATTCAACCATATACTTTAAACAGGCTTCAAGATTAAAATTAAACTACCTAATATTCCTATTTCTATTTGGTAAATTATTAATTATATAATTGTTAGTAAAATGAAATAATTAAAAAACAAAAATTTGTTTTGAAGTGAGAAAAAATAATAAAGGAGTAAAATACCCACTAATTTTACTCTTTCATGTGATAGAGCACATCTCTTAGAACAAAAACAAAAAAATATTTTCATGATTATCCTTTTCCCTTTAGGAGATATTTCATTTATCGTAGAACCCTGCGTTTTGTTTTGAAAATCCGACAAATGACACATTTGGATTTTTTTCTGGTCCCAAATAAATACTTGGTAGCTTTGTACATTTTTTAAATCCTTCCTGACATATTGATGTATACTCAAAAAAAAGTTTCATCTAAACTGGCTAGTAACTAAAAAAGATATAATTTATTTTTCATCGGAAAACAAACTTAGCTTTCTGCGGCCGAGCGATAAAAATCACAATAATCCAAAAAACTTTAAGAGGCTGTAAAACCTAAACTATTAGAGATAGAGCAAAACAATTTGGTATGGTTTCTTAAATCAATGAATAGAACAACCATGCACAGTTTCATCAAAATCTGAGATGGTGGGTGTCATGGTGTGGTTGAACTGACATGGAATGACCCATAGTGTGTACTAATGTAGTTACGAATCCACACAAAACTTAAGTTAAAAGTGAAATTCAAATTAGTATTGTAGAATTTGTAGAATAATAAAATTAGAATTGTACAATTAGTATTGTACTATTTCATATTCCATGTTCTAGACAATTGTAGCCTAGAGGGTGGTGAATAGATTGCATCGTTTCTGACATCATGCAGTGAGATTACAAGTACTGCCTATGGTATAAGTGGATCACAGGTTTGTTTATAAACAAGGTGTTATAAGTTTTTTGGTTAGAAAATATTTTTGTTTGATTTTGATAAGTAAATGATTTTAAATGAAACTTAAGCAGTAAATGATAATAAATAATTGTTAATCAACAGAGGAATTCACATATTACATAGTTTTTATAAATAATTTTTTTATGTTCAATTAAAACTAAGAAAAATTTTGGAAATTCCACATATTTTGTTTAACAGTTACATTCATTCATATTTTTGTAACGCCTAATGGTTCAAAATGACGTTAACAAAGTGCGGCATAGCGTTACAGTCCTCGAAAGGACAATTCCGGCGATGCTACCACAGCTTTCTGGGAAACGTAGGCACGTTTACCAGCCAAGGACACTGTGACATCGGCCAAATAGTTTCTCACTTCTCCCCGCTGATGAGACTTCATCTCCCAAGAAAGTTAACCGGCATTTCCCCACGTAAACATCTGTTTCTCAAAGTCCCGATTAAATTCATCTTCTCGGTCATGTAAATTAATTAGTTGGCAACGGAACTATTTTAATATTGACCAAATCCACAGAACTTCACTTCAAACTTTCTTGAGTTTCATCAAACATCTCCTGAGAAAGTTACCATCTCTCCGCGTAGCTTCTTTTGAAATTTCCTAAATGCCAACACGAACTTAAAATCCTTGCCATGCTAACTTAAGTTCCCGTTAAACACAACAGCGCTCTACTTGGTTTGGATCACCGAAGCAATCCAGCTCTCTGATTCGCTGTTGAACGCAAGTCGCTTTATCTTTTCACTGGAAAACTGTATATGTAGGTGAAAAAAATGACATAAATCATCAGATCTTCATCTCGATACCAAAGCGACACCAGCAGCCAGCAAGTTTGCCAAAGCCATCAACACACAACTAGACCAAGAGCGTACATCTGCAAGTGAAATAAGCCGCCTAAGGATTTTGTTACCTACAATCCTTTTTAAAATGTGTTTTAACTGGTCAAATTAATTGAACTTCAAGAGATTTAATAACAAATAATATATTTTTAAAACTACAACAAATGTTTCTATTGCAAATTCAGCCTTTAACTTTTGTAATCACATTCATATTTACTTCATGTTTATATCAGTTTGAAACTTACCTTCCTGGCCTCTTATTGCATAACGAATTTTGATTTCTTTACAAAACTGTGACATCTTCAGTGCGACATCGCCAGTTTGAATGGCCAGCTCGTAAGTTGGAGATAAGCATAAAACCTGTAAAATAATTGATACATATAAGCGTGATATAAATTTATAAAAAATTTCCTTGGATCAAGCAGATAAATAATTTGAATATAGGACTTACTCGAGCTAAGTAATACAGTTTTAACAATACCGTACAATATTAGTGTTTAAATTAAGTACAAATTACTTTTCTATAAGCTAAGTGAAGCAAGATAGTAGTACCAATCATTAGATTGGTTTAAAAATGAAGAAATCAAGATCTCAACACTTACAGATTCAAACTCTGCCATATGATAAAACAAATCAGGGACCTAATTTAGAATTGATGAATGAAGAATTTCATTTGGAAACATCAAGAAAAAGAAATAGTATTGTGCTGCAATAGATACCACTCTTTGTGCAGTTCCGTTACAAACTTCGTACAACGAAGTCGGAACTCACTCGGTGACAAATTTTGTTCAAGTGGACTTTTTTGTGCTTATAGTGGTCTTGTGTATTGTGGACGAAGGGAAATAATTTAATTTCAATTTGAAGATTTTAATCCCAAGGAAGAAACGGGCCGCATGATATGAATCGGTGCCCAGCCATATAAGGCTAAAGAGAGAGAAAAAATACCACTCATTGTGAGGTATTTAGAATTGAACAAACAGCAATAAAATGGCTGCTTATATGGTGCATTTTGTTACAAAGCATACAATGTATACAGTGGCGCACCGAGGGTTCGACTTTGGGGAGGGGACCAAGCTCAGATCAGAGTATATATTCAATAAAATCTAAATGTATGGAAGTTCTGAAACTTATCACAAATTCTGGAACATTATAATTCTTTTTTAAGTTAAAAAATGTAAGCCTTCATATTTAGAAGTGATTAAAAATGTTGTTGAGTCGTTTAAATGTTGTAAGTCTGAAATTAACTAATTTTGATAAAGCCATTCTACCACCAATCAGCAGTATACAGGGACAAATGTGATCCCAAATCACGTTAAGATATCTTTTTTTATTTGACGAAAAACAAAGGATATAATGGAAATTATTATTATGAACAAAGATTATTTGCAGAACGGTGACGGGTTTGGGGTGACAATAGAGCAATATAAACATTCTTTCCATAAGATTACCCCGTACTGACTTTGAGTGACGGTCTAACAAGCACCCCAGCGTAGCGCCTTATTACCGTCAACTCATGAACCACGCCGACGGGACTCAAACATCACTGTTAGAAAATCATGATTGCGTAGGGTATGGATCATATTTATTTAAAAAAATACGTTATTTTTTCGTGATCACATCACGAATTCAATCGTAAATGTAATTTTTAATTGGATATCGACTATATATTCAGCTATCGATTTGTCTGAAATAAAATTCAGATTACTAAAAGACCTTCTGGGGGTGGGGGGGGGGACAAATCCCCTTAGGGTTCACCGAATATGTACATGGTCAGAGCATACAATCAGACATTTTTATTTTGTGTTATTCTATGAAATCTAAAAGAATTAATTATTTATAAAGTACAACAGATAGTCTATGGACATTGTTTTTATGCTTGTCTAAAATGAATATGTTTTTGTTCTTTATTTCTTATATTTTATAAATGTATAAGATATGATTTTTTGGTTGTTATTATATGTGTAGAAAACAATGTTTTGGTATTATTTTGTATATGTAATTTGTATAAAAGAAAATTATTATTCGGCTTGTTATTATGTTACCAATAAAGTAATTTTATTATTATTAAATTAGTAAAAAAGACCAATATTATTTAGAAACAAATAGAGAGTAGAAGTTTTCCAAATCCTAATAATGTAATTCAAATAAGATATTTCCAGAGATTATAATTACATAGTTTTTCTAACTTAATTGCTCCAAATTATTTATTTAAAACTTTTCTGTAAACATATTTTGCTAATTTGCTGAATGCATATTTTTTAATAAGTGTAAGCAGAATTACTACAGTGCAATAGATGGTTCAGCTTTTGAGAACTGCTGAGGATGTATTAAACTTGAAGCAATCTTTAAATGTAATGCTAAATTCTACATTCATTTTCAGCAATTGTGAATTTTTTAATATAAATATAATAATAACAGAAGTTTTGTGTTTTCAATAAGTTCTTTAAAACCACCTTTCTCAATAAATATAAAGACATAAATTACAAAATAGTAATATAGAAATTTCTCGTAGTATAATACAATTATTTGATGATGCGTATGTGAGTAACATATAACAGCTGATTTCACCCATCATTTGCAGTACTCAAACAAAACCCAGAGTAGATTATACTTTGGAGTTATGTTTACAACTTCAATCATAATTTCTTGTGAAGTTGATTTTTTTAATATGAGTTATAGAACTAATGTATGCTATAATATGTTATAAAATTTGCTTTGAGGTTATAAACTGAATATAAATACAACCTTTTATCACAAATACAGGGCGAGTTTTATGTCCAGGCACACCTGGATATAATTTATACGGCCTGAGTTATCAATGTGAGACCTTGAGATGGTCCTATTATAACATTTCTTTTACTTTTTTACATGGTTAAACATTTCGCCCTCCTCTTCTAAAGGCGGGCAACTTAAAATTTATAAATGCAAAATCCATCATGTGACCCCTCATTTTAAAAGGCATAAAAAAAGAAATCAAATGGCGCAAACTCTCTATGTTGCCCCCATGAA
This sequence comes from Philaenus spumarius, assembly GCA_018207615.1. NCBI lineage: Eukaryota > Metazoa > Arthropoda > Insecta > Hemiptera > Aphrophoridae > Philaenus > Philaenus spumarius. The sequence goes on from JAGFPH010001878.1 coordinate 211,188, forward strand.
AACCTACAGCCATTCCAAAATACGGGTGAAGTACTTTCCAAAGTTATTAAAAAACTTCACCGTTGGCTGATGTCATGCTCCAAAGCAGCTAGATAAGTGACGTTTTTCAACAAAGGACTGCATAACATCTAATGATTTCTCTTCATCAATTGATGGTACTGTATGATCTCTTACGGTCCCCATAACCTCTCACCATTAACACTGTAATTATTCCAAACTTAGAACCTTCCATAATAGAAATAAAATAACTAACACTATTCGTCAGAAGAGTTAACTTGAACTGAAATTGTTGATGGCAACCTAAGCTATGAACTGATAAAATGGTAGATCGTTGAAACTGGTAAGATAAGAACACGGAAAATTCCAAAGCATGTTGACTTAATGTAACTAACAACAGAACAAGAAAATAAATTCTTTTACTATTGTAAATAGTATTTTACTGTGTTAAATGAACCTTTTCATTCTTTCCGTGATGTTTGCATTAGATAAGGAGTTGAAAACTTATTTTTTTTAATAACTTTGGGAAGTACTTCACTCGTATTTTTGAATGGCTGTAGATTTTGATAGGGGCAACATAGAGATCTCTAGTTTGTGCCATTTGATTTCTTTTTTTATGACCTTTAAAATGAGGGGTCACATGATAGAGGGTTTTATTTGAAAATTTTAAGTTGCCCCCCCTTTAGAATAGGGCGGGGGATATTTAACCACCTAAAAAAGTAAAAGAAATGTTATAATAGGTTCATGTCAAGGTATCACATTGATATCTCAGGCGGTTTATATTTATCCAGGTGTGCCTGGACATAAAACTCACCCTGTATATTTGTTTAGCTTCGGAAACATTCATACATCTTCGTACAACATATAAACATATTCGATTATTAATTTATTCACTATAATATTAATAACTTTTAAATAATTGTATCTATCAATATGAAATAAAAAGCAATTAAAAGATAATTAATACTTTTATCTTTTTTTAAATATATAATAATGTGTGTAAATAAAAAATTTTAACAAATAGGCCTAGAGTTTTCTAATTGTACACATTTACCGAGTTAAAAATCCCCATCAGCATAATTAGGTAGGCCTAGATATAGTCTGTTGTTTTTAAATATTATTTTTTTTAAACAATGTACTTCTGATGTGCATCTAATTAATCCGCCTGTGATTTTTCACGTGGCTTACTACTAAGTAAAAACTAAACGCGTAATATTTTTATTTATTTATTGGTTTTTTTGACAAAAAAACATTTGCATAAAACTAGTTATACCCCAATCAGAACACACTGGAACAATACCCACAAAATACAATTAAATTTAAAGACATGTAGAACAAAAGTAATTATTTAACTTTCACAAATTTTGTAAAACATTTTTCATCAAGATTCAACTAGAATCCATACTAGACATTTGAACTGTGTAAATCTAAGAACTATAATTATGATAATTATTTAATTTTGATAAAGTGTTTGTTGTGAAAACATGTCAAAACTGGTTAAATGTGTACATTACTGAAATAAAAAGTGTCCCATATAGTGCGTAGCTTTTGAATCTGGCGCCATTTTTTAATTGTTTTTTTGGCAGCCCTGTTCTTTTCATTTCTAGTATCTACTATCACTTTGATTTGATTAGTAGTTGTTATTTTCTTTATTGTTGCTGTTGTTGCCATTGAGCGGTCCACAAATGAACAGCGCGTTCTGATTGTGAAATCTTATTATCAAAATCTTGAAAGTGGGGCCTAGACGGTAAGACGACTTCGCGCGGTTTTCGGAAGAAATGAAGCACCCAACAAGTCTACAGTTCTGCGGCTGATAAAGAAGTTCGACAACTGGTTCTGTTGCTACTGTGAAATCACCTGGGCGAAATCGCACTCAACGCAATACTCAACAAATCGTTGTTGTGCAACAAAGTGTAACAGTAAGTCCAGTATTACGTAGGGACCTTTCTTATTAAAGACTACTTGCTTGGTTCTAATTATCTTGGAGTGAGAGGGTCACAAAAAAAAAACATGTATTCATGGTTAATTCCACCAAGGAAATTATATTTATAATGACTAGGGGCTCTGCCCCTGGACGCTCCGCGTCCCAACCCCGGCTCGGACTTCGGCCTCAGATGGCTGCTTCGCTTCGCTCGCAGGTGGAAAATTCGATAAAGAATCTCGTTAATCTTTTGCTCGTTTGTACATAGGTGACCGAGCATAAATTAGCTGTTTTATTTGGCAGCTGACTCAAACTCATTAAACATTATCTCCATAAGATTAACATGGGAAATTTGAAGGATTGTATACCGGAGCTCCTTCTCGGGTGAATAGCGGCTGGACGGATGATAATAATTATATAAGACTTGACATATCTGTGAATGATTATGTTCAGTTTTTGATCCAAATTAGCTGTTTTATATATAATAGGTTTGTAACAACCAATGTTTGAATTGAATTAAAATATAGTTAGCATTTTTCGTTGATTTTTGTTTGTGTTTGTTTTTAGTTTGTCAATGTAACCTCAAAAAGGTAATACTCTTCAAATTTTCTAAGTAATGTTGCTATGGTAATGAAAGTAAACAAACATGATGTGTTGCTAAGTTTTTTATACGAACAGCTGTTTTTGTGCCCCTGATAAAATCAATAGAAATCTTTCTTCCATAAGATTAACATTGAAACTTTGAGGGCCACTGGGGCGTAGCCCTAATGTCCTAGGACTTCGGTAAATGGCCTAAAACCTTCCCAGGGTTAACCTGTGTTACTATGCAAAATTTCAAAGCAATCGGATGGACGGTATACGAACGCAAAGTGGACAAAGAACCAAAAAAAAACCCCCCATAAGGAATACACAGCAGAAATTTGCATTTGATTATAACGTTTGTAAGGCGAAAGATACATGATTTGTAATGCTTGATGGCAAATCTGGGCGTGCATACCTTTAATTTAAGACCTCAATTATGAAAATCGGTCGGGTAGAAGAGCCGAACGGACTCGGAAAATAAAAACAGAATTTTTTTAATATATAAGATACATAAATATATCTTTTATTTTAATTCCGTACACACAACTAATCACAGAGATATTAATTCATCCAACAACAATCAATCTAAATCTATATAAATCTTATGCCTAACTCTACGGGCAAAATTGAGCTCAAATAATATATTTACTTCCCAAAAATCTCAAACACGGATATCATTCAAATAAATAATTACTTCAATTATGAAACAAACAAAACTGATTCTACTTAGCTTGATGCTATAACAATTTCCCCAAATATTCACAAGAAATGTTTCCTCACCTTAATTTGTCCTCGTGGCTTCTTCCGGTCAGCTCTTCCTGCCCCGACGTACACCTACGCTTGTTCCACCCAAAAAGCCCCGTCTCGAATTTATTCCCCTCTATTTAACATCTCTGTCCCCAATCAGTTTTACTCGTCTAGCTCGGTCGTTGGCTAACTACAAAATGCAACTATGCGATTTGACTTCATCGCGTGTTGCACCGTAGGCTACCAATAAAATTCTACATCTAATATAGTTAAAATATAAATTAATAATCTCCCTCATCTCACTTTGTAACATCACCCAACCTCCTAAAACGTCCCAACGTTAGACTATTTCTTGGGGTGGATAAATGCTACGTATACATCCACTCGTACACTCAACTATACCACCAGGGAAATAAATCAATTCCCCCCCCCCCCCCCCCCC
>JAGFPH010001878.1:222436-236240 GCA_018207615.1 Philaenus spumarius
AATGAGTGAAAAGTATTACAATTAATTATGAATCATAGTGATAATAAGGTAGCAAAAAAACAAATTCCCTGTAGCGAAGCACGGGTTTTCAGCTAGTCTTTTATAAAATGCACTACAGTAAACATTTTAGCATTCACTACCTACAAAATAAACAAAAAAACAGAACCTTTATAGGATCACTTGTTTAGTCAAATTTCTAAAGGACGGATAAATGTGTCAACCTGAAATATGACATAATGCAGCATTTTAACCCAACTGGGAAAAAAAAACTATCAAAAGTAAAGGATCTTGGCAAAATTTTAAATTAAATGTGAAAAGTGAGATTCATAAGTAGGCTAGAAGTAACCTCAAAATTCCTTTTAGACAAAAATTGTTTCAAAGAAAATTAAGTAACTACGGCATTTTTAGAACATTATTCAATTAGCCTATACAGTACAGTGTTGTTTATACTGTATTTACAATACTTGCACCAAACTCCGTGTGTTTCGAGTTACGAACATTTCAACTTGCGAACGTCCGCTGCGAACGCATTAAGTCCGCAAAGTTTGTAAGTAGAAATCTTTCTGTATTAACAAACTGTACAATTACTGTAATTTAAAAACACTAAAATTACAGTACTTATTAAAACATTAACTTAACTGAATTCAAAAACACGCCAACAATTTTAAAGCGCCAACATTACTGTGGGGGAGGGAGTGGAGCAACTGTCTGATCACAACTACGTAAAAGTCTTGCCAGGCTATATGATTGAGTGGTTTATCCCTAGCTTTTGTCTCATCTTAACATTTTCCCAGCGGGTTTAGTTACACACAGCTGACAGTACATTTATTTGTTCAGTGGCATCGCATCTTAATAGGTGATGTTTACTACAGTATAATATAATTACAAAACGTTAAAATTAAAAAATTGTTAATGAAATTAAAGTAAAATATTTTGTAAATTTATGACGTTACAACCGAGTGGTTAAAATATTTATTTACACTAAAACAGGGGTCTATAATAACGTAAAAAATAACGTTTTGACCAGATGTAAAAAAATAACACTATGTGTGGTGAGATGATGCATTAGCCGAGGCTGTTAAAACCAAGTTCGACTGAATAATATAATCTAAATTGGATTTTGATTCAATATATGCGTGTTAACTGTATCATGATTTAAAATCTTACCAGCCAATAAAAATACTAACTTACTCTTATTAAATACAGCAACATTTTATTTGACAACTATTTCAAACACCTGTGACTACGCACAATTAAAGCAATGGTTGCACTTACGGATCAGCTAGAAGTGTTGGTAGAGCAGTTTCTTGGATCTTTGAAGGTGCATTAAAACCCATCTCATAAACTCCTTTCAACAATTCTGGCTTTCTGAAAACATTTAAAACTTGATAATGCCAAAACAACCTGGAACATATTCCACTTACGTTCCAAAATACTAACACATACACAAGTAAACAACCCACTATCTTCCCCAGCATAACGCTAACAGCTCGGTCAATCTACCAAATCAAAAGTAAGATTAGATAGCTCATGATTGGTCGAACAGTTACAGCTAGATGCAAGTTTAGTCTAACTTCGTGTTCAAAACTCACAACACTAAACTTGCGAGGCCACGAGTCAAACACAGCCCATTAACTGTCAAGATGTATTTAGAAATCTGTATAAATAGGGCCAGAGACAGTCCTCTGACAGTTCTCTCCTTAGACACTTCCAAACCATCACGCTCTCTCACCAACGCTGTACTATACCAGCTGACCACAGGAAAAGGAATACAGCTTTCTAATTCAATTGCATACTAGCCGTCATCACCTGCCGATCGACTTCATAGAAACATGCTTTCTCAGTGAGAAAAAAGGCGAAAAGGGATCAAGTAGTGTATCCGCTGCCTCGAGCCTGACCTACACTACTAGCGATCTGGGGGAAATTAAAGAAGACTCAACCCCAGTGATTATCTGAACGTAGATCGGCCCTTTTCAGGCCCCCAATTCAAATTGTCCAAAACGCTACCGCCTCAAAAACTTACCGCACCACTACCTTCCAAGCCCTACAAGGCAATTATATTCAGTCACTCCTTCCACTAAGGCAGTCCAAGTACAGGCCGTCAGGGATGCGATATTTGTCCTAGGTAAATGGGTGGAGGACCGCTAATGGAACGTCTACCCATCGTCAAGAGTGAGAAGCGTAGTCGTGTCGTTGCGAGTGCGTTTCAAGCATTGTGCAGAACAGTCCTCAAGCCAAATGATTCCTCATGTGGCCGGTTACAAATATTCAATTTGAAGGGAAGGTTGAAAAATACCAAGAAATTTATGATTAACCTGGTTATGCGGGAAGTACGCGGAAATTGGCAGAAAATCAACCTTACAGACAAGAAATAATTTAGATATTGTTTTAAATACAATCATATCATCTTTAAGATTAATAATCATTGATAACATATACATCCCCTGAACGTTAGTGTTTGTTTCGATACTCAAACATTGTTAGTCACTTATTATCATCATTTGAGAATAGACTTGTTACTAGTATGTGCCTGATTGATTTAAGCAAAGCCTTCGATTGTATATCGCACAGAAAGTTGTGTGGTAAGCTTGGATACTATGGCATAAAACACATAGAATTAAAATTAATAGAGTCATATCTAAGCAATAGGAAGCAAATGGTTGTAAGCAATAATGATGTGTCTGGTTGTGAAGATGTAATCTCGGGAGTGCCACAAGGTTCTGTTTTGGGACCTTTCCTTTTTTTAATCTTTGTCAATGATTTTGGCTGTAACATCCCCGCCATGTCAGTCTTATATGCCGATGACACAACATTAATGTGTTCTCATGAAGATTGTGTTGTGACAAATGCTTTACTAAAATATTCTGTGGAAAGAGCTAAAACCTGGTTTGATGCAAACTGCTTAAAGATAAATGATATCAAGACCGAGTATATACTGTTTTCACTCAGAAGTGGAGTTATAGATGATGGTGATGTAAAACATGTAAAACTTTTGGGTTTGTACTTGGATAATAAGCTTACCTGGCAACCACATATAAATGCTTTATGTAAAAAACTTTCGAGGGTATTATTTTTAATGAGAAAACTTAAGTTGGTTGTCAGTTTTGATGTCCTGCTGATGACTTATTTTGGCTTGTTTCATTCACTGCTGATGTATGGTATTAGGCTGTGGGGTAATTCCAGTCTCACTTTCAAAGTTTTTCTATTACAAAAAAAAGCTGTAAGAATATTGGCAGGTTTATCAGATAGAGAGTCTTGTAGAGCTAGTTTCTCTAAATTACAGATTTTGACATTGCCCTCTTTATATATTTATTCGAATTTGATTTATGTTAATCAGAATATTTCACAGTTTGTTAAACACAGCTCAAGACATAGCTATAACACTAGAAATAAACAGGATTTGGTTGCTCCTCTTAACAGGCTTGCGAGATCATATAAAAGCCACAGTTTTCAACAAATTAAGTTATATAATAAGCTGCCAGGTACTATACAATCTTTGCCTGAAAAGAATTTAAAAAAGTGTATATCTGACTTCCTGAAACAAAGCACCTACTATTCATTAGAGGAATATATGAATTCTGATTTAAATAAATAAATGTTAAATTTTAAGACATGATAAATTTTAAGAACTGTTAAATTTTAAGAAATATGTTAAATTTTAAGAAATGTCAAATTTTAAGAATTTAAATTTAATGGACTATTGCTAATTACATTGTAAACAAATGTTTAAAAGCAAAATAAATCTATTCTATTCTATTCAAAGAAAGGTTGGCATGATCTCCTGAACTGTCTAACATAGTTGTAATATAATAATACATGCTCATCATCACTACTTCATGAAGAACTTGACATTTTGAAAGCAATCCACTGAAAGTTGGAATGGAGCACACTAACACTTCCTTGACGATAGCTTGATGACCCGTCTGCGGGCGAGAAACGAAGGAAACGACGATCGTTCTTTTGCACGCTAGACGAGTCTCAAACGCTTCTCTCACGCACAGCATGGTCAACGACCCGTGTGCGGAGTGCCTAAATAATCTTAGAATGTGCACTATAATGGAAGTATAAGTTACCTTTACAAGAACTGTGGGTAAAATATGAAATTATTTTACTGTGGTTATTTTTCTGAAATGGTAAGCAGTTAGGCCAAAGTTAAAAAAATGATCTTGTACAAAATCTTGCTAAAATTTATAATTCACTTGGACCTGATTTAAACTAAACAGATTGTAAGAAACAAATTGGCTACAAATAAGGTTTTTTTCTCAAAACTGCCTTTAGCTATCCTCGGCCTAGAAGCCTACTACAAAAAGGTATTAAATAAATTTAATTTTAATAACTTTATGACTGAACTGCACTAAGACCTCGAAAATCCGGCACTCGATAGTCCGGCAGACCCGATAGTTCGGCATCCATCATCTTGAAAATTGGCATTCATTAAAAATGGCAGTTTTTGTAATTATTGAATGATTTAGGCCCGGTCTACACTGTGTTGGCTTCGCATCCATCAAAACCAGTGTGTAAAAATCTACTGCTCAATAAACTTGTTCAAAGAAACATTTCAATCAATATTTCTCCTAAACATCGAACCGATTCAAAACAATGCGCTCTCGTTGTCCTTTAAAAACGTTCCCGGATAAAGAGACCGTTTAACAAACTTTCGTCGCTGACAGTATTTTGTTGAACGTATTCCACTTAATGAAGATTATTTGGGACAAATTGAAGTCTTTGTCGTATAAAGATACATTGAATTTCTTGTAAATAGTTGTTCGATTTAAAACCGCTTTGCACGGTTTGGAAGTGAAAGGGGTTCGAAGAATTTGTGACAGGCTGGAGTAAAAATAAAAAAACACCACCACGTACTGACTAACGGAAGCCAACAACAAAGGGGAATGGAGCCGTCCCTACCTGAGGCCCATCAATTAGCGGCAATCTCTCTACGCAGTTACTGTTACGTAGTTTCAACGTGTAATTTACGTTTTTGTTTCTTTCAATGTTTTTGTTTATGTATTGTAACAACTTTTTAACAACCCAATAATAATAATAATAATATATATGTATATATAGTATATGTGCGTTTATTTATAGTTTATTCTCTGTTTAAACCATTTTAAAGCGAGACCTCGCTTGGATCCCCGAGTGTACCGGATTATTGAGGTCTTACTGTATTTCTAAAACATTTTGACTAACTTTATCAGCGTATTATTAACAATAGAAATCGTACAAATATGAATATGTGTGTAGGCCTACATTAAATTTTTTTAAAGAATTTTAAAAACACTGGGATTGGTTCTTTTAGAATCCTATCTATCCTCTTCAATATAAATGACGAACTAAAATGTAAATAAGTTACCGTTGTACTTACAAATGCAAAGCTTCAAATGTTTTGACAGAGAACAAAGGTGATGTTGGATCCTTTCTTTGAACTTCGATGTCATGTTTACTTTCAATTAACCCTTTTCTGACAACTTTCTGTAGCAAAGACTGTTCTGCTTTTGAAAGAACAACAGAATCATCTTCTGAACTAGAAGTTCCGCCACTTCCATCCCCGTGGGCACCTGCAGGCCGTGTTGCTGGTTTAGTTACTGCCGGTGGCTTGGTCATTGCGGATGGTTTAGTCACAGGTTTACTGTCAGATATTTTTTCTAAGTCATTTGCCGCTTTCACAAGTTTTAATTTGTCCACCTATAAAACAAACAATAAATTTAAACATTTTTCTACTTCTAGCCACCAGGATTATATAATTATCAAGCTAAGCTAGCCTATAAATACAGAAGCTTGAAGATAAGAATACATAGCGCATGTCAAAACATTAAATTCAACAAGACTTGCTTGACAGAAAACATCTTACCCAAGTACATACAAGTTAAAATAAGTAATAATTCTCTTTATCTGCTAGGAAAAGTAAACAAGTGGCAGAGTTAACTTGGTTAAACAATGAAATCAAATTACTATAAGGAAAGAAAATCTATATCAATAATTTGCAATATAGAGCACACATTGAATTGCTTAATAGTCTACATCCAGCTCAGGTACAAAGTACAATGTTGTGTCAATAGACAACCATGTAAACAATTGTATCTACTCAAAGGAGTTAGTACACAGGAGAAAATTAAAAAGCACAATATTAATAGTTCCCAGATAAAAGCCAACAATGACATTTCCGCCCCCCTTAACCGCGTGTCTTAAACTATACTAATGTCGATTTCACGAGAGACGAACTTTCTTTACTAAACAAGGGTCTACAATACAATTTCACAAATAATTTGAATAAAGATATCATAAAGGCAGCTACTAATGCAGAGGTGGCAATAAAAACAATACCCGACTATGAACTGCAAAATACAGTCGGAGTCATAGTTAATAACAAATTTAAAAAAATAACCAATCGCATTTCATAGTCAAACCCCAATTATTCACATCACAGGCATAAAAAAGCCGTAACCTCTAAATTGAAGTCGAAGCTTCAAAACAATAACCTAATGCTGACGAAAGCAGACAAAGGCAAATCGGTGGTAGTTTTAGACCAAAAAGATTATGCCAATAAAGTTAAATCATTTATTAGATTTAGGACTTACCGACTTCAATATTCCTTTTCGTCGCTAAACGATGGCCGTTTTGGCTATTCAGCCATTTTCAAGTTTATCAGGTTTCCCTTCGTCACTTACACAATCACTTACACATAACTACACAACAATTACATAATAAATAAATAAAACACACTAGCACACCCGTATTGCTTAAACTCGTGGGGAGCGAGTAGAGTCGGCCCCCCTTTAGGACAACCTTGACCTTGACCTTTGACCTTTGAGCAGTGTAACGTGTGTGAGATGTTGACCTTGAGGATAGTTAACGTTTGTGAGGTGTTGACCTTGAGGAGAGTAACATGGGCGTTGAGGGTGACCTTGAGGCGCCGACGCCGGCCAAATTAAATTAAATTATTTTCTTTTTAAAACAGAATAAATCAGCTTTTCTGAGATTTCGCCATCTTTGCAGTCCCACGTGACCAATATTTATTTAGATTATTTCTTTTTTATTTAAAAATGTTAGTACAGAAGGGTGATTCGAACCTATGGAGTTTGGTACGAGAAACAGACGCCTTTGCCGTTTGAGCCATGACGACATTTCTAGTTTACTATATTTAAGTTGAGTACGTAAGTGTAACAGATTGCAGTGTTGTAATATTTGGGAGTATATCGCAGCCATTGTCGTAGCGCCCTATATGTACAGGGTGTTCCAAAACGACTGGGTGATCGGAAAGATGTGTACATACATTGTATCCTCAATGTTAAACGACGTCGCTACTTTTATAATCTGTCGCCACCTAGTTCGTCATCTTATCGATATATTACAGCCTTCTATATGTACAGGGTGTTCCAAAACGACTGGGTGATCGGAAAAATTGGTATATGCATTGTATCCTCGATGTTAAACGACGTTGCTAAATTTACAATCCGTCACCATCTAGTTCTCCATCTTGTTGAGATATCGCAGCCTAATATATGTACAGGGTGTTCCAAAACGCCTTTGTGATCGGAAAATTTTTTATGTACATTGTAACCTCGATGTTAAACGACGGTGTTAAATTTACAATCCGTCGTCATCTTATCGCAGCCATTGTCGCAGCCTCCTATATGTACAGGGTGTTCCAAAACGACTGGGTGATCGGAAATATGTGTATATGCATTGTATACTCAATGTTAAACGACGGCGTTAAATTTACAATCCGTCGTCATCTTTCGCCATCTTGTCGATATATCGCAGCCTCCTATATGTACAGGGTGTTCCAAAACGACTGGGTGATTGGAAAGATGTATACATACATTGTATCCTCAATGTTAAACGACGTCACTACTTTTATAATCTGTCGCCACCTAGTTCGCCATCTTATCGATATATTGCAGCCTCCTATATGTACAGGGTGTTCCAAAACGCCTGGATGATCGGAAAAATTGGTATATGCATTGTATCCTCGATGTTAAACGACGTCGCTACTTTTATAATCCGTCGCCATCTTATCTTCTATATACAGGGTGTCCCAAATTCTTAAAAGCAGTAATATTTAATTTATACAAACAATATAACGTATTATTAAAAGGTATCGACAATTTAAGTTATCTCATCCCAGTTAATATGTGTGTAACACTTTTCTCCTATATACAGGGTCCCCCAAAATTCTTAAAAGCGGTACTATATAATTTATACAAACAATATAATGCATTATTAAAAGGTATCGACAATTTATATCAACGCCGTTAATATGTGTGTGGAACATTTTACTCCTATATATACAGGGTGTCCCAAAATTCTTAAAAGCGATATTATTTTTATACGAACAGTTGAATGCATTATTAAAAAGTATCGACAATTTAAGTTATATTTATCCGGTTAGCATTGAGTGTGTGTAACACTTTTACTGCTATATACGGGGTGCTCCAAAATACTTAATAGTGGTAATATTAAAAGGTATAGGCAATCTAAGTTATCTTATGCTTTTTTAGTGTGTTTGTATATGCATATATGTTGTTCATCGGTCAGACCATAACAGTAAATATTAACATAGAATAATATAATGTGTGATCAAACATATAACAATGTGTTGTAGAGTATGAGAAAATGATATAAACCGAACTTGACCAAGCCTAACCAAACGAACTTTCGTAATATAACTTAACCAAACTTCATCGAAATCCCCAAATTATTATAGTGTATTGTAAAAAATGTACCCGAACTTAACCGAACTCAAACGAACTCCCAAAATTGTTATAGTGTATAGTAAAAACATATAACACACGGCTGGGTCGAACAGGGATTGATTCGGATAGGTATAAAGTATTATGTACAAGTACCTTATAGAGAACGGTGTTATGACGATCTGCCTGTAGAAACACCCAAACGTAACTGAGGGTAACCGATCTGTAAACATAGCGTTATTTTAGCAAGAAGCTATGTTGTTAATAATTAACCGTACCTAAACAGCAAACAATAACCAAGAAGCATTTATTGTTAACTAACACAACGAATCCACTACGGTTAGGTTAACCCTACCTAAACCGCAAACCTTAACGTGGAAGCCTATGTTTCTACTAACATGGACAGACATTGTTTTTATAGGAGTCTATGTCGTTAACTAACCTAAGACGTAATGTTATGCAACGTAGTAAGTGTCTACGAAAAATAATCGACCTATATTGTTCTAACCTAAGCTAAAAACCACAATAGCAATTGTTTTTATAGGAGTATACGCCGTTACTAACCTAAGACGTAATGTTATGCAACGTAGTAAGCTTCTACGAACCTAGTCGACCTATATTGTTATAACCTAAAAAGCACAACAGCAATTGTTTTTATAGGAGTCTATGTTGTTAACTAACCTAAGACGTAATGTTATGCAACGTAGTAAGTTTCTACGAAACCTAGTCGGCCTATATTGTTAACTAACCAAAGCTAAAACACCGCATACCTAGCCTACATAGGAAAAATTACTTAATAGCAAAGGATTATATTCGACCTATATTTTTAACTAACCTAAATCACACTGATTTAAATAAAAACCCCGAACCACAAAACAAGGAACAAAAACAATAACTAAACAACTAAATTGTAAGTTATGTTTAATACGTTATCCTTATGTACATTTCGATGACATGGTCATCCTCCTCAGAGGGTTTTAACACTACTAAAGTATACAGATAATATTACAGAGCCATGTGTACCAGCCCTCCCCCCACTCCTACCCATACCGATTAATCCAAGACCGACCTGGTGGGGGAATGGGAAGAGCCACATTACTACAAGTTGTTAACTAACCTAAGCTAAAACACCGCATACCTAGTCTACATAGAAAAAATTACTTAATAGCAAAGGATTATGTTGTTAACCGACCTAAGAAGTAATGTTATGCAACCTATATTTTTAACTAACCTAAGTCACACTGATTTAAATAAAAACCCCGAACCACAAAACAAGGAACAAAAACAATAACTAAACAACTAAATTGTAAGTTATGTTTAATACGTTACCCTTATGTACATTATTTCGATGACATGGTCATCATCCTCAGAGGGTTTTAACACTACTAAAGTATACAGATAATATTACAGAGCTATGTGTACCAGCCCTCCCCCCACTCCTACCCATACCGGTTAATCCAAGACCGACCTGGTGGGGGAATTGGAAGAGCCACATTACTACAAGTATCTACAGTCAAATAAAATAAAATAAAAATAAAAAACAAAAAACATGTTATTTTTTTAATGAGCTATTTAGTTATTTGTTCAATTTAACTAACCTAAGCTAAAAAACCAAGGCTTGACTTTGCAATGGAGATAAAGTTGGCCAGAGGTGAGGTCAACTGGTTCGAGGTCAGTGACGTCAGTGTTAGTCTTCTTCTTTTCAAAGCACTTTAATGCTGCAGACACTCTTGCTAGCTTTGACTAGTCTATGTCGTTAACTACCCTAACACGTAATATTATGCAACATAGTAAGTTTCTACGAAACCTATTTGACCTATATTGTTAACTAACCTAAGCTAAAAACCACAATAGCAATTGCTTTTATAGGAGTCTAAGTCGTTAACTAACATAAGACGTAATGTTATGCAACGTAGTAAGTTTCTACGATCCCTAGTCGACCTATAATGTTAACTAACCTAAGCTAAAACACCACATACATGTAACCGAGCCTAAATAGGGAAAATGAATTAATAGCAGAAGACTACATTGTTAACTAACGTAAGGTAAAACATCGCATATTAAGCTAGAAGTCCCTAGGACCTATAAGTAAACCCAAACAACATATAATAACCTAAAAATAGGTAGCAAGTTGTTAACTATACAGCATTACTTTGGCAAGAACCTATGTTGTAACTAACCTTACATAAACAACAAACAATAGCCAAGAAGCATTTGTTGTTAACTAACCTAACGAATCCACTATGTTTTAGCTAACCTTACCTAAACAGCAAACATTAAGCCAATGTTGTTAACTAACATGTACAGCAAACGTTTTTATGTTAGCCTAGTTGTTACCTAACCTAACTTAAATAGCAAATGTCGAGCTAAAAGTCAAGGCCTAAACTGTAGGATGGTGTAATACTATACTGTGTGATTGGTGGATACACATTGCACGGATTGACGTAGATAAGTAGTTTGAATCTATTTTACACGAGACTTGTAGAAGCCTAGACATAGAAGACAATGTTTTTAGCTAAACAATCCCAGACAGAAAATAATAACCGAAAAGTCCATTCACAAGTTGTAACTAACCTAGTCTAAAGAGGGAAGATTTCTTAATAGCGAAGGACTGTGTTGTTAACTTGTTAACTAACTAACTAACGTATTACGTAACGTTATGCAGCATGGTTGGTTGCTAAGAAACCTAGTCGACCTATCTTGTTAACTGTCCTAAACTTAACACCAAATTTTAAGTTAGAAGCATAACTAACCCTACCTAAACAAAAAAAAACAACAGATATTAACCTAGGAGTCCATTGGCTGGTCTTTAGCTAACCAAGAATAAATAGGAAAAATTACTTAATAGCAAAGGACTATGTTGTTAACTAACTAACCTATTACGTAATACAGCGTGGTCGGCTGCTACGATACCTAGTCGACCTATCTTATTAACTATCCTAAGCTAAACATCAAATATTAAGCTAAAAGAATAACTAACCCTACCTAAACAAAAACATACAGCAAATATTAAAATAGGAGTCCATTGGCTGGTCGTTAGCTAACCAATCCTAAATAGGAAAACTACTTAATAGCAAAGGACTATGTTGTTTACTAACTAACCTATTACGTAAAGTTATACAACGTGATCGGTTGCTACGATACCTAGCCGACCTATCTTGTTAACTATCCTAAGCTAAACACCAATATTAAGCTAGAAGCATAACTAACCCTATCTAAATAAAAACAAACAACAAACATTAACCTAGAAGTCCTTTGGCTGGTCGTTAGCTAACCAATCCTAAATAGGAAAAATTACTTAATAGTAAAGGACTATGTTGTTAACTAACTAACCTATTACGTAAAGTTATACAGCGTGGTCAGTTGCTACGATATCTAGTCAACCTATCTTGTTAACTACCCTAAGCTAAACACCAAATATTAAGCTAGAAGCATAACTAACCATACCTAAACAAAAACAAAAACAAACAACAAATATTAAAATAGGAGTCCATTGGCTGGTCGTTAGCTAATCAATCCTAAATAGGAAGAATTACTTAATAGCAAAGGGCTATATTGTTAACTAACCTATTATGTAAATTTATGCAGCGTGGTTGGTTGCTACGAAACCTAGTCGACCTATCTTGTTAACTGTCCTAAGCTAAACACCAAATATTAAGCTAGAAGCATAACTAACCCTATCCCAACAAAAAACAAACAACAAATATTAACCTACAAAACCGTTGGCTGGTCGTTAGCTAACCAAGCCTAAATATTAAACATTAGTAAATAGCGAAGGACTATGTTGTTAACTAACCTAGGATGTAAAGTTATGCAACGTAGTAGGTTTCTACGAAGCCTAGTCGGCCTTTAATGTTAACTACCCTCAGCTAAAACACCACATATTAATCTAGAAACCTGGACCTATAAGTAAACCGAAACAAAATATAATAATCTAAAAAACAGTTGCAGGTGTTTACTATACTAACCTAAACAGCTACCATTACTTTAGCGAGAAGCTATGTTTTTAACTACACAAACACAAGCAGAAAATAATAACTTAACAGTTCTTTCGCAGGTTGTAACTAAACTAGTCTAAATCGGGAACATGACTTAATAACGGAGGACTGTGTTGTTAACTAACTAAAACAATTAACAACAAATAACCTAGTCTAAATAGGGAACATTACTTAATAACGAAGGACTAAGTCGTTAACTTACCTAAGACGTAATTTAAAGCAACGTGGTTGGTTGCTACCCAACCTAGTCGATCTATGTTGTTAACTAACCTATCCTAACACAGAAGATCAGTCGTAGATTGTTAACTAACCTAGTCTAAATAGCGAACATTACTTAAAAACAAAGGCCTTTGTTGTTAACTTACCTTACCAAAACAACAAACAATAACCAAGAAGGCTTGGCCTATAGGTTCTATCTAGTCTACCTTGTAGGTTAAACATTTACATAGAAGCCCTGTATAGTCATAAAAGTCTATAAGAAAATCATATAAACCCTATATACACTTATAGGACCCGAACAGGAGGCCCGAACAGAACCGAGTGGGCTCCATGAGCGAACCAAAATTGTGTAGTGTACGTTAAAAGTATATAACCAAACTTAACCGAAACCTCACGGGACCGAACTTAACCGAACCGAATGGGCTCAGTCCTATAGGCATAACCCATGTTAGTAAAAAAAGTCGGTTTAGCCGTATAGTGTACAAGAAAACTCATATTAACTCCTAGGGTGTTCGATAGGAATTTGCATCGGACAGAAATATAATACACTATCGATCCATCCGGTTGCAGGATAGTGGCCACCATCGACAACGACGTCACCTATGCTTACTGTTGTTAACAAACCTAAGCTAAAATCCAAATATTAGTTTAGATCCTTACCAAAACAACAAACAATAACCAAGAAGAATTGACCTATAGGTCTAGGTTCTATCTAGTCTACCTTGTAGGTTAAACATTTACATAGAAGCCCTGTATAGCCATAAAAGTCTATAAGAAAATCATATAAACCCTATATACACTTATAGGACCCGAACAGGAGGCCCGAACAGAACCGAGTGGGCTCCATGACCGAACCAAAATTGTGTAGTGTACGTTAAAAGTATATAACCAAACTTA
>JAGFPH010001879.1:212-31125 GCA_018207615.1 Philaenus spumarius
TACTAGTATTTGAATTTGTAAATAAAGTGATAAAATATGTTTTGTTTTGGGATTTGTATTACAAATTAAGTTAGCCTCACATGATTGATTCAAATTTAATACATTGAGTAGTTGTGATACCATTTATTTATCATAATACGATATTCCTTTCTTGTTTGAGACAAAAGTTTAGTTTACACAATATACTACAAATTTTAAAATGTTTATAATTATTTTTCTTAAAAAGGTAGGCCTAGTTTTAGGAATGTATAACAACTGTCAGTGAAATTTCAGTATGTTACACCTCGCTATACTGCAGTTTTAGAGATGGGCGTTATTTAACATAAAAGGATAAATAACACAAATATTTTCTTGGAACCTGTTACCAGGATAACACGTTACCGTCTACACCCTGGTATTTTAATAATGTCACTTATTTCATTTTATAATTTATAAATCTATATTACAGTAGGCCTAATAACTAGCAGCAGCTTGTCCATTTGCAATAGCACAGCAAGAATAGTTTTACATTCTGACTGGATGTAATTGAACAATCTAGAATAAATTACCTAGAAGGCAATGATAACCACCCAGGTTTTTCGCCTTTATAAAAAAAATAATTGAGGATGACGACTTTGTCGATGAAACGCGTTTGAAAATTAAACTTATGTGAGTGAGAATAGTATTATTTTTATTTTTAAATATAAATTCCTTCTCACCCGTCAAGCTCAAAGTGTGTTTTATAAGATTTATTAACATTTAATCGGGTTGTAACAAAGAAAGGAAATATAACGTTTAGTCTGGTAACAGTGTAGCCTAACTCAATAACACTCTAAGAGCCACAGAGTTTAAAGTAATAACACCCAACCACGGCACATTAAAATAATGTTCAAATAATTTAACAGGATGCTCGGTAGCAGCCAACCTAAGCACAAAGAATAAGCTAGGCCTAGAACCTTATCCTATAATGTTCAGTTTTATTAACTAGGGACATAAAGATACAAAGTTTATGTTAAGGTAGATGATAGTAAATTTTTTTTTGCAATTTGTATATTTGTACATGGTAGGCCTATAGGCCTATATATATATTTATTAAATACACGATATAGGTATGTATAGCTTTACAAATTGGTAACTTTTTGCAGTGACGTCACTTGTAGTAATATAATTGTATTGTAATTGTTTAGCGTTATTAACCGCAAATATACAAATTTGATGTTTAGCTTGTTGATATTTTTATTAAAAGTAGTCAGTTAGTATTAGTGTATATGTTTTTGGGTTTGTATGTAGGTAGTGTAATATAGTTTATATCAGATATAAATTAAGTTTAACCTTTACAGCTTTTATCAACTTTTCAGACGGTCTTTAAAGACCATCGCCTATCAAATATTTTACAAAAAAATATAAATGTTATAACTAAGCACATGTAGGCTAGCAACATAAAAAGATATTTATATTAATAAAGCTTAGGCCTACAAAAATCTAATAAAACATTGTTGTTATTATTAATATAGTAGCCAGCTGCTATTCAAGATATTTTCTTATTGGCGATATGACCTTTTTTATCTAGCCTATATTACTACAATCTCGTTGCATAACCAACGTTCATATTTATTTTACTTCATATTTTTGAACAGCTAATGAATTACTATGCATTCCTAAACAAAGGCTATTCAGAATGGATCATTTGTCTAGTGCCAAAATTCAAAGCATTTTGGATTCCAAACGGTTTGTTGTGTTCTTATGGTTCATTTTTAGTAAATGAGGTAGGTAGGCTATTTGCAAAAAACTTATTTTCTTACCTTGGTTATTCAGTAATATTGAACGCTGTATCGGTTTTACTGTCAATTTTAAATACACCATTGTTTCAGATAGGAATCCTGGTTTTGTTTAAAATGTGTAGTTTAAAATGATGACAGTAAAGTAACTGCTGGACCAGCAGTGTGAAGTATTTTTTTTCACAACTATCCTAGTTGCTTCCCATACCTACTAATATTGATGAATTTCAGGAAATATTTATGATTCATAATTTTAAGGCAATATTGTTTTTGTATCATGGTTTAGATTAACCTAGAACCGGCAGACGGTACATAATGTACCGTCACTCCAATACATTTGTAACGAGTGATTGAATTGAATATTTGACCCACTAAAAATCTTTCAATCTCAAGAAACCAAACACCATTGGAAAGGTAATGTTTCAAACTTTAATTTTTGTATTTACAATTTCTTTCTAAAACGTATATTTACATAATATGTAATCGTCGTTTTAAAATTGTAGATTTCTGTAAACCTGATTCCACGCGTGGATTCGAATACAATTGTACTGTTATTTCCCACTTATTCAACGTCCCAGACCATCTACAGGAATATTTTGATCAAAAATTTAAAGGTACCATGGGATTTGTCAAGATTTTATCTTTCTAAAGATGCCTTGCAATCAGATGTCACTACTATACAATTTGAATGACGAAGCTTTCTGTAAACCCTTGCGATTGGACAGTTTTGAAACCAATGAAACAGCACATTTGTCAACTGAGATAACGCCCACAATCCCATATGTTTTTACAGATTTCTTTATACAATTCTGTAGAGAAAACTGGCAGCTTTCATTTGGTGTGAACTAAACTGGATATAACCTGTTATATGTTTAGTCAAACAGCGGTGGAAAGTACAAGGTTTTCGTGAATTAGAGCGGTCGAATGGGACTGTTTGGCCCATTTGATTCTCACGGTAAATCCCAACAGACTTTTTGTTTCCTTTACACGTGATAAGTTTTATTCGATTGACGTCATTTTGTTATTCAACTAAAGATATTTCAAACACTTTAGCGAACTAAGAAAAGACAAGTATACCGTTCTTTTCTTTGATTTATTCTCTGCACTTTGTTATAATAATATTTCATTTTTGGTCAAAGCAAATATTTCTAAATTACGTTTCAAACCAGGTTTAGTTTTGTTAGCACCCTTGTAGTTGGAACATAAAAACTGGTGTAATCAAAATAAGAAATTTGAAATTGATAAATGTTTTTATACAGCTCTATTAAGAACTAAATTACAAAACTTTCTTACATTTATGGGAAAAATTACAAAAACTGTTTACTACTTTTTATGTAGACCTAAAGTTGAACTTTTACTTTTCGTAACTGAACATTTTTTGTTTCTTGAGCTATTAACTTTGTAAATTTTAAATCTATAACTTTTTTACTGGCATATATAAATTCTTTGATCCTTTATCTACAAAAAAGCTGCGGAACACTTTTAGATTGGGGTTCATTTACTATTTTTGGCAAATTTTTGAAAAAATGCTTGCACACTCCAAAAAATCCATTTTCGTTAAAGCCGTCTGTTCTAGGGCTAAGACGTTTCCTTACACTGCTATACACTTTTCTGCAATAATTGTTTAGACAAGAATCATGGGGGTGTGGGAGTCTATATCAAATCAACCTTATATACAGCTGTGACCAAAATACCTCCAATAGGTCTCAACAGGCCCATATACATATTTGTTGAACTTAGATTATCCAATACTAAAATCCTACTGATATTGTTTTACGTTACTAACACTTAATTTAATTATATTGTTTTTACTGTTACAAGGAATGCTCCTTGTAAAATCTCTAATTTTTCTTACTGTGACACCTTAGTGACTTGATGGCTAACAGATTGCAAGGCACAGAATAATTTCATAAGTTTAGTTTTTTTTTTAAATCATTGTACAAGTATCCAAGTCACAAATAGAATATAACAAATATTACCTTGTATCCGTCGTGTGACTTCGTTCAGCGTTCTTTTATGACGCGTTTTGAAACATATGTTTCATCATCAGATACCTAATAAAAGTTTAGTTTTTGACCTAAAACATGATGCTTATGTTTTGCCATAAACCTCTTAACATTATTCAAACTTCATAATCCATGATCACATCATACTCATGATGATTTTGCACTCTGGTATTCCAACTGGAATGCTATCTTACCTGTAAGAAATGTTGACTATACTTCAAAAATAACTGCAAAGAGCATAAGAAGTGGCTCAACTAATAATGTGGCACTACATTATGATTTAAAAATCCTTTTCTATGTCTGCTTGCTTTCTGGGAAACTCACTGGAGTATGAAATTAATTCTGTTGACTACTGTGTCCAGTTTTCAAGACTGTTGATGCTGCATTTATTATACAGGGAGAGCGACACATCCCAGTTTTGATGTGAATATTTTCTGGAATATGTTTATTGCTTTAGTCGTGTGATTGTATATGAATGTTTGTTTTGATCTGTAAGTTAATCTGAAAGAATCATCTTGTTTTTATTACCTAAATTTAATTTTGTTTTGTATTAATATTATTACTTTTTGTTTGTATGTATACATAAAAAAAAATATATATTAAGTATGTTACTTTTGTTTTGTAATTTCTTGTGTGGTAGGGGGGAGTTGCTACTCCTAACCTTACCCCAAAAATAAGGACAATTACTAACTATTTATTTTTTTGATTGTTTTCAAATTTATTTAGGCAAGTAAAATACCTTCAATATTTTACACTAATTTTTTCCCCACATTGTAGCCTAGTTATTTAAAGTTAATTTTTTTTTAGGGTGATGTCAAAAGGTTGGACCAATCTGCTTGAAGAAGATGATGAAGATGCTATTTTTGCACGAATTCAAGAAGAGAGTCTCAGGTTTGAATCATGTTTATGATTTAAATTAGGCCTTTTAGATTAAATAGCATGCAACTTTTCATTTTATTAATATCTAACAAACCACTATTTTCATGAAATTCAATAGTGTTGTGATCACAATATTATCTTATTGTCTGTAGCTCACAGGCTCCATTTCCTTTAGTTTTAAATTGTTCAGTAAGTTATAGATCTTCATTATTTTTGTAATCTACTTAAATAGTATGGAGCAGTCATTTTGGGCCAATTAACCATTAAACCAATTTTGATAAAATTCATTACCGTTAGGGGCCTGGTCCTAGTGGTCCTTTATTAGCTACCGGTATATACATTTTATTTTGATTCACTTAAACGGAGAAGTGAATGGTAAAACGGTCAGTGGAAAAGCTCCCTGATTATACATACTGTATTATGCTAAACTGCTTGGTAGGCTTTGCAGAGGAATAATAACTGCACCTAAATAAGATTCTCATATCAGTTTTTGAATGTTACAATAGCAACATCTATTGTTAAGTTCCTCTAAAATTATAGCAATGTAGAATCTAAAATAGAATTACAGAGTGTATGAAAAGTGTGGGAACAGCTTAATATCTCAAACTGTACGAGTCTTATGAGATAGAAATAAAAGCAGTTATATTCACAACCATAAAAGAACTACTTTTTGGCGAGTTTGAAATTTTTGTCCGCCATCTTGGAATGAACTTCATTTTTTTAAATGGGAAGGTGGTCATGTGATACATCATTTCGATGTAGAATTTCAAGAGAAACCAACGGTGAAATTTGCACATCCATATCTTAACCAATTCAAAATGGCGGCCAAAAACAACAAAATCGTGTTTTCCGATTTTGCCCCAACTTTGCAGTACTATTAAAAAAAAATATTAATTATTCTTCTTTTTGGATTTAGAATTAAATAGCTTTCAAACGATATGCTACACAACGATATTTGGGAGTATTTAAAAAATTTTAGTTACAGCCATTTTGATTTTTTCAAAATTTATTTCGAGTGGTTCAACCAAATACAGTTGTGTAGAACATCGTTTGAAAGCTTATTTAATTCTGAATCCAAAAAGAAGAATAATTAATAATTTTAAAAAATAGTACAGCAAAATGAAGCAAAATTGGAAAACATGATTTCGTTGTTTTTGTCCTCCATTTTTAATTGGTTCAAGGTATGGATGTGCAAATTTCACCGTTGGTTTTCTCTTGAAAATCTACATCGAAATGATGTATCACATGACCAACTTCCCATTTAAAAAAATTAAGTTCATTCCAAGACGGCGGACAAAAATTTCAAACTCACCAAAAAGTGGTTCTTTTATGGTTGTCAATAACTGCTTTTATTTCTACCTCATAAGACTCGAACATTTTGAGACATTAAGCTGTTCCCAGACTTTTCAAACACTCTGTATATTTGATCTTCTATTAAATGATAGGATCTACTAAGCTAAACACCTTAGAGTAAACAGTGTCAATGATAATGCATAAATTGTTTGACCTATTACTGAAAACTGATAGAAAAAGTTGTGATATTTATTTAAATAAGTAAATGTTTTAATAAACCTATGTTTTGGTTATGGATAGGGTTTACTCACAATTGATATGTGCGAGGTCAGAGAGTAAACAGGGTTAAAGATAATATAAAATGTTGATGTGCTAAATGTTTGAAATTTTATTTCGAAGTGAGGAACTATTGTAAGAGGAGACTCAATTTTTATATCATCTCCATTACTAGTTATTTATTATTTTATATTTAATTTGTTACTTTTTAATATTATTTGTATAACTTATCATAGGCTACTAATACAGAGTGTAAAATAAGTCGTGATGCACCTCAATATAATTTAAATGGATTGCTATATCAATGTAAAACCTCTACCTTGCCTATTACAACACTTTTTCTGGTTTTTAAGGGGCGATAAAAATGTTGCCCCCTTTTCCCCCCCTTTCAACATTTTTTTAAATGGCAACCCTTATTTTGTGACATATCATTGGAAAGCCCTTTAATAACCAGGAATTTCTGTGGTAAGAAAATAAAAATCAGCTGAAGAACTCGTTTGCTACGCTCAAAAATGTTATTTTGTAAGTTATTTTTTTAAATTTAGGCCTATATTACTTAAAAGACGGAAAGAAGTATGCAAAATTTGATCAAGGGACTGTTATTTACTGTCAGGGGGAATCATAGAAACCATATTTACAAAACAGCAAAACAACCTCCCCCTCACCCATTGGCCTCATCAACACCCCCACTCAAAAAAATATCCACATATGGCTTGTGATACATCAAATTCATGTTCTTTAAAAAACATGAGTTTTTGTGGTAAGAAAATAAAAATCGGCTAAAGCTGATTCCTATGTTAAGCTCATAATAATAGCTCATAATTACAGCTATAATACAAGAAATGCAAATGATTTTAAACTTCCCAAACATCACCTGACTTTTTTGAAAGAAGTCCACAGTATTCTGGTTTGAAATTATATAATAGGCTACCAAAGGAGTATAAGGAATTAAATGTTAGGCACTTTAGGAATAAATTAAAAGTTGCCATTATGGATAGGGCATATTACTCAGTTAAGGAATTTTTAGTAAGCCCTGTAATTAGTTTATAGTTAATTTTAATAAGTATTTTATGTTGAAAAGCCGGACTATATTTCATCATGTTTTTATTGTTCAGTAAATTTTATATTCTGACAAGGCACCTGTACTGATATATTCATATAAAAAACAAAAATGTATTGAATTATTATAATTGTATGTATTGTGCTAATAAATTATATCTATCTATCTATCTATCTATCATAAATAGTATAATTTTGTAAATTATTTTCTAGAATTTTATAAAGATAGGTTATTGCACTATGAAAATAATAATTTATTACAACATTCATATTGCGATAACATATCTTTATACACTTCTAGAAAATAATTTACAAAATAACATTTATGAGCGTAGGAAACGAATCGGCTTTAACAGATTTTTATTTTTTATCACAGAAGTTCATGATTTTTAAAGGGCATAAATTTGATGAATCACAAGCCATGTGTCCTTGAGTCAAGTAGCAGAGGGTTTGGGGTTTTTGGATTTTGTAAATAAGTTTTCTATGGTCCACCTTATGGTGGATAACAGTCCCTAGATCAGATTTTGCTAATCTTTTTCCGTCTTTTAAATAATATAAAGTTAAAAAATAACTTGCAAAATAACATTTTTGAGCTTAGTGAACAAGTGCATTAGATGATTTTTATTTTCTTACGGCAGAAATTCATGGTTTTAAAAGGGCTTTCCAATGATATGTCACAAGTTAGGGGTTGCCATTTAAAAAACTTAAGTTGCCCCCTTTTCCCCCATTTCAAAAGGACGGCAACATTTTAACCCTCCTTTAACACCAGTAAATGTATTATAATAGGTATGTAGAGGAAAAGGGTTTGCGTTCATATAGCAATCCATTTAAATTTTATCGATGTGTATGACAACTTATTTTACATTCTGTATATAAATAATTTATTCCTGCACTTATATATAGTGTAATATTATAATGCAATTAAATGTAAACAGTTTATTTACTTGTACTTTTCATTTAACTTTTTGAGTTGGAATCCCAATACTTTTCAATAGGACTGTATTATGATTTTTATCTAATATTGATGCAGTACTTTGCTTTTACCTTTTAAAACATTCCTCTGATTTTATTTGGCCTATTTAGATTTTCTTTCAAGTTGTACTGTCTTTTGAATTTTCTAATTATAAAAATATTGTAAACAGTTTTTTGTTTTGTAATACTAAAATCATTGAATATCCTCTTAAAGATATTATTAATAACTCTTTTGTATAATGATCCTGCTCTTTAAAATTATATTTCTATAAAAGTGTTAAAAGAAAATACAAATAATTATATTAAAATACTTATGATAGTTTTCTTAACCATTCTCATAATGTAGAAGATAGTAATAATGTTTTTTTCTGTCAGGCATTATCGTGAAATAGAACTACCTCGAAGAGTTTTAAATGTAGATTCAGCTGAAACGTCTCATATTGATAATGATGGTGGAGAAACATCTCATATTGATAATGATGGTGGAGAAACATCTTCAAATAGAAACAACAACAAAGAAAATGTATCATGCTTGCAATCTGATAAGTAAGTTAATTTATTTCAAGTGTATTTTCAACTCTATTTATTATAGTTTGTATTTATATTAATATTATTGTTATTAATTAATTGTATTTTATCTTATACCTCTGCATTCACTCTGCTTGCATAACTGTAATAATTTTCCATATATTTTAGGTAGTATAAACAGTAAAATTAATACTATTAATAGTAAATTAACACACAATAAAAACCTCTGCAAATGATTTAGTTCCATATTTTACTATAGGGCTAATTTAATTCAGCTTTTAACATTGTATAATCTGCCTCTATGTTTTTGAGTTCCTTTATGCAATTTAATTAATTAAATTTAAAGTTGGTTTAGACAAAATCAAATCCATGTCATTGAGAAAATTTTATAAATATGTAGTTACTTTATTTGCAAGAAACATATTATAGTAAGAACATTGAATTGAGTTGGACATTTAAGTTATATAGCAACACAGATTAAAGTTCCCTTACAAAATGTGTTTATGGTAAAACTTCTTATTAGTCCTCCTTGGTTACTTATTGTAACTATTAAGGGCCTATTGTTTGTGGGGTTGGAAACGGAATATTCTAGTATTTAAATTGTTGTACCTCAAATAGATTCCAAAAATGGGAATTTTAAATTTAACATCAGTTTCAAATAAAAAATTGAGATTTAGTGATACTCCTTCTTGGGTAGCTTGTAGTAATGGTATCAATCGACGGGGCTTTGGGAACAGAATTTTCTCATATTCATCCCATATTGTTGTATCTCAAGTAGTTTCCAAGGTACAGAAATTTTATGTTATTCATATGTTGTAAACTCTTCATTACATTTACCATATTCATTGAAGGCATCTTAATGTCATTCGTTTGTTTTTACACTGTTCAAATTATATAGTCTACAATGTTGATTAACATTTTTGAAAAATTATAAAATTAGTGTTTATTTAATAACTGTTGGACAATAGGAACAAATTATCCCCTTTTGAGAACCAAATTAATTTAGGTTAAGGCTAAAGATGTATACACAAGGCCATCCCTAGGAGTGGAGGCACCTGGGGCAAGCTTCCTTTGTGTGCCCCCTACTGTACAGGGTTGAATTCATTCTATTGAGTCATTTTTATAAAAACTATAAGACAAGTAGTCATGAATGTTTTTTAAATCAGTAAAAATATTTATCTTTTTTATAATTTTTTTCTTAATTATATTGAGTAGCCCTAAATGCAAAATCATTTTAAGGGTCAAAGTCACAAAATGGGACAATTAAAAAAAAAAAAATTAAATTAAAATTAAGCATTATATTTTATATACCGGTAAATATATAGAATATTAGGTAAATAACATGTTCAGGAACCTTATCTCATATGTAGCTGAGCTGAATTTTATGAATTTCTATTTTTTTATGGACTTTTAGTGTACCGAAGCATCAATTGATACAAATCAGTCATCAGTCATGGCTAAATCGGCAAAATATTAGTTTGAGTTAGCTTAAAAATATAATAAATAATATCTATATACCCAATAACATTCAGTTAACAATTCTGTATGGAAATTATACAATTAGATTTTGAATCAAACATATACTGCCATTTTCGTATGTGTGACCGATTTGAGTTGCCGTGACCGGATGGTAGCAATTGTGACCGTATGGTAGTGATCGTGACCGCGTTGTAGCAATCGTAACTGCGTAGTAGCGATCGAGGCCGTTTTGATAATGATTTAAATTTGTGATTACAAAATGCTGGAAGACAAGGAAAATAGTCGTTTTGATAACTAAAACAAACAATGCTTGGGGTAAGCAGCTTTTAATGTCGAAATAAACAAAGCAACTGAAAAATCATAACAAAGTATTGATTGGCTATAATAATGTAATATTAAAAACAAAGCAAAGTAACTTCTTGAATTAATGTATAACAGCACAATCTTTAATAACAAAATCTTTAATAATTCAAGATAAAACATAAACAAAGTATATAATGACTAAAAGTGGTAAATAAACAAAACGGTTACGTAATATCACGGCGGTCACGCTACCGATTTGCACGTGACCTCTTTGTAATTTTCAAGTAAAACTCGGTGAATTAGCATTAATAGGTAACATAGGTTTGTCTTATTGAGTTTAGGATAAAGACAACCAATGCACAACTAACTAGGCATGTTGGTTACTGCAATATTTTAATATATACTTAAACTATTTACATGACCGTTTTGTCATGCAATTAAGGTACTGTTATTATACCTTGTTCACTGAGAGTTTAAAGTGAAGCACCACCTTACAATGGCTGACGTTAGGGATTTGGGCCAATGAGGAAAACAGAACTTTACGTGTGGGACGGGCGACTCTGCGTATGATTCACAGTAGTTCTTATAGTAAACAAGCATTTTCTTCACTAGCCCACCCTAACGTTCACATTCGTCCCTGCTGTGGGTCCGCGTGTGACACAGTCTGCCCGGCCCATAAATATTGTAGTTGCTTCACTTTAAACTCTCGGTAAACAAGGTATAATTACCTTAAATTTAAGTGATTTTTTGAAGAATTTAACAAATTAAAACTATTTCAACTAAGCCAGCAGTGTAAGTTCACTAATGAACTTCAGACTACTGTTTGCGCCAATTCTATCGCGATCGATAACGTAAAGGCAATGTTTATACTTTAGTCGGTCTTTGCTCAGCTGTTTCAGGGACCGCTTATTCAAGTGTTGAATAAAAAAAAACATAGTTATCTTGTCCTCTGCTCGAATATTGGTTATGTATTAATCATCACTCAACCTAAACGATTACATCTACGCCATTTTTGCTGTGATTATCGATCTCCTTGTTTGTTTATTTGATATTCAACATTTAAGATAGCTGGTCAAGGACAGTGACCGATTTGTATTTCTCAGAAAGGAAACATATTTTAGTCACTAAAAATAGTAACTTTTTATCATGCAACTTGTTTAGTAAGAAGGAAAAAAGTGTTTCAGGAATATAAAAATTTATTTTTGTCATCAAATATTTTTTTTATAAAAGGACTAAAATTGTCCTATTTTGTGACTTTGACCCTTAAAAGATATATAATACTGTATCACAAGAAAATTACATTTTAAAATAAAGTTACATTCAAAATAGAGATTGAATAAAAGCATATCGAATTCGTACAGGAACGATAGTACAGGTCCGCCTTTGCTATTATTATATACTTTAAATTGGAAATTTCCTTGCTGCTATTTTCGTAAAATTTCTAATAATTTCATACATCATCCATAGTTTATTGATGAACGCAAGTAAGTTGCTATTAATTTTAATTTACTGAAGCTACACTCACAAGTTGTCACCAAAACTGGAATAATAAGAAGAATAGGTCAATAATGCACTAACAAAATACATAAATAAACAATATTCTTAAAAACTGACTAAAATAAATAAATTTAAAATCACAAAATATATACTGATAATTTGAAATTGAGTACTGTAATCTGTTAACGTACCGAAATTTCACAAAGAAAACGTTATAAGATAGATCATAGATGTAGTGTATAGAGAGATATTCGTATTCAGCACATAGATAAATCACTAAAACACTTCTTTCTAACTGGTGACAAAAAATGTCACTAAAAGTATATAACTGCATCCAGATTAACAGTTTTCTCATTTATGCAATAATAGAAACAGCTATTATACCCTTGGGAATAATATACCATTATTCGTTTAGGAATGGTATGTATTATAAATATCATTATATAGCATAGGGTATGTCTGTAAAAGAGTGGCTGTTGTAAATAGTATATTATTTTATTAGATCATCAATCATGTGCTCAAGGTATCCTTTACTACCTCCCGAGGTCAATATATACAATTTTTATTGGTAGCTCGTGGCGCCCCCCTTAATACGGCTCCCGGAACAGCTGACCCACTTGCCCCCCTCAGGGAGATAGACAGATAGGCAGAAAAGACTTTATTTTGGGCGAAGTTAGGACCATATGGTCCTCTCTTACACTTAACCCAAAATTATAAGGGCCCATAATTAAGGGAGGGCCTTAATATACGTAACAAGTTGATTTAAATAAAATCAGGATATATATTAGAGTAGCTGATAAGATTTTTCTCTAGAGCATGTTTTATACATGGAAAATAATTGTTTAATGTTTTGAAATTCAAATTAAATTTAAATAAAAGAGTCTTTTACTTATATTACGATAGTACAAAATTGAAGCCACAAGCTTTAAAGAAGGGTTTGGGCAGCAGAGGTCATAGAACATTGCTCCCCTAGGCATGGTATAAAAACTTATAAAAAGTATGATTTTAATAGTTGTCTAGAAACATATTTAAAAGAATCTGTTACACTCATACTGGTAAAACCTTTTTTTTGTCAAAATTTAGAAAAAAATTTGATGCTAAAGAACAAAATTTTTTCCTCTGATTACTTAATTATAGGAAAAATGTATGTCTTACTAAAATTCATATTTTAGGCATAGCTGCCTTCTCATATTTAATTTCACCATAAAATGCCTAAAGTAGACTTCCAATATATGATATGAAAACACTCAAAAATGTTTTGCTTTACTTAATGTATCTAATAGAGAATATTTTTGGTTTAACCCTCCAACTGTTACATGTCGATAGATCGACGTTGATACGGTTCACGCGAATGGTAAACGTCGATGCATCGACGTTGTGTAAGTGATTTGTAAAATGCACTGAGTACCAGATAATTTTTCAGCGAACATATTGTATTTAGTATCGATCTCGATGCAGAAGATATCAGGCTTTCGGGTCGCCGGAATACTACCCCCCGGAAAACTACCCCCCCTAGCAGGTTCCTATGTCATTTTGACGTCAGAGATCGGGGGGGGGGCAGTTTCCAGTCACGCACACTCAAGTTTCGATGCGTTTTTTTGTCTACATGACTATGAGGCAACCTTTACTATCTAGTAACCTTGATATAATTAGAATAAAAAAAAAAACTAGAGGACTAACCTAAACTGTTTAGTCACAGTATGTTGCCGATAACAGTATAATTATAATATTTGTATAATTATAATATTTCGTCGTATTATCACTTTATATAATTAGAATTAAAAAAAAACTAGAGGACTAACCTAAACTGTTTAGTCACAGTATGTTGCCGATAACAGTATAATTGTAGGAACCTGCTTGGGGGGGTAGTTTTCCGGGGGGTAGTATTCCGGCGACCCGCTTCTGCTAGGGGAGGTAGTATTCCAGTCGCGGACACGGCTCCCATATTGGTTAGTTGGCAGATTTCGTGACATCACGTTTCACCTGGGGGGGTAGTTTTCCGGGGGGTAGTATTCCGCATCCCCCAGGCCTTCTATTAGTGCATATGCCACATTGATATCGTGTTTGTAAAAAGAATGCTAGCTGTTTGAAAAATCAACTTGTTATGCAACAGCTGATTCCCCTAGTCTTGTTTACTTGTGTGTTGAATTAGCGTGTTTTTATTACGTTTGTTTGTTTGTCTTTACTATGTGTGATACATTGAGGTATAGTGAAATAGATTATTTAATTGATAATGATATTAGTGATAGTGGAAGTGATTTAGAAGCTGAAGATATTCCATCCGACGTTTCTTTGGAAGACTTTTCGTCTGGCAAAGATGATGATTATATTCCAAACTTTGAAGAGATGACTGATAGTGTGGAAATAAATCAAGATAATGATATTTTATCTAGTCCTGTCAGGCCAATTTCACCAGTAAATGTTCCAACTAGGCCTAATTTCAAAATTCTATTCTCTGGGTTAGAGTGGATCCCCCAGAACCAGAAAAAGAGATAGGCCCTATGTTTACCGTACGGTTTTTTATAAATAATGTTTTTAATTTTTCATATTAGTAAAAAAAGTGTATATTTTCTAAAAGAATATAAAAAACAAAACAAAATGGCTATTTTCAAAATTTGTTAAAATTATATTTAGTGATTTTTTAGTGAGCGCGGACATTTTTAAATATAGTGAAACGATAATTTTTAAACTTTCCAATGTCAACTTCATGTACATATATCAAAGTATGTGATTTTTTACTATACATTCTTGTAGAACTGTAATTTCTGATTAAAATGATGTATAATTATATAAGGTTTCTTTTTTAAACAGATTTTTTACATTTTATTTTCATTATGCTTGTAAAAGTGCCGAAAATGGCCCAACATTAAGGCAAAAATGATTAACAGTTGGAGGGTTAATTCTTGACTATGCTCTAACCAAATATGTTTATGCATATACATGTACTCGAACAGAAAATTTTAAAACATGTAATTAATAATCAAATGCACTCAGTGAATTCAGAATTTCATTACCTTCAAATGAATGATATTACAAATCTCTGTATCTTATTATTTTGTTTTCAGTGTTTTACTGTCAGGAAATGATGTTTTCTATAGAGGTTCTGAACCTGGAGCTGAAGGATTTCACCTAGCAGCTGGACAGACTTACATATACCCAACTAATTATCCACTGCGTGAATATCAAGTGAACATTGTCCGCTCTGCATTATTTCATAATACTCTTGTCTGTTTACCTACAGGTATTTTCATTCTTATTAATAAACTTAGGGGTGATGCAAACTGGCTAAATAAAAATTGTTTCACTTGTTTTTTGCATTAAGTGCTTATACTTTGGGTTTTTTTTTTAATTAGGAGTAATAATAATCTATTAAGAAGTCAAAGTTGTCTTATATTTTTTGAAATTCACTATTAGAATAATTAATGTTGTACATACGTATTTAAAATATTATAAATTGATAGGTGCTATATATTTATATTGAGTAATGTTTTTCAGTTTTATATAATACTAGGGGAGACCCCTGCGTGCTCCACACGCCTACCCCCAACGGAACTTTCTAAAAACATATGTTATGTTTTATTTATAATAAAGGTGTAATATTAATAATAACCTCAAAACTAAGATGGTAAATAATGTTAAATGTTCAAACCAAATTATTTCTTATATTTTATAATAGCAGTTAATAATAGTTAAAAGAACCAGCAAAGCTCAGGTATACACTTTAAAACCCTAACCTAAAAGCTAGAAATACAAAAATAATTGCTTCAAATTTTGAAATCAGCTGCTGTTAATGGAAATATTAAAGCA
Organism: Philaenus spumarius; assembly: GCA_018207615.1. Classification (NCBI taxonomy): domain Eukaryota; kingdom Metazoa; phylum Arthropoda; class Insecta; order Hemiptera; family Aphrophoridae; genus Philaenus; species Philaenus spumarius. The sequence goes on from JAGFPH010001879.1 coordinate 16,069, forward strand.
AACATCTATATTATCTGTTATTTTATTCAATTGGTTGCTATGGTAATAAATGTAAATACATGTGTTGGTTTATCATTCCAGGCCTAACCTAAGATTTTTTCCGACTAAATTTACAAATATTAAAATAAAAAAAGGTTTTTACCGAAATGAATTATAGCCTATGTTACTCAGGGATAGTGTAGGTTTTTATTAGTAATACTATTTTTTCAATCGGTTCAGTAGCGCCAGAGATTACCCCTTACATACTAACAAACAAACAAACAAACAAACAAACAAACAAACAAACAAACTTTACCTCTTTATAATATTAGTATAGATATAGATTGAATACAATATGTTGTCTATTAAACTGTGTATTAAGGCTTGTATTTACCTGTAGAACCTATATTTTTGCCTTTGTTTTTGGCTTTTACAGTACCTTCTTATTTAAATGTTTCACCAATTCAAACATTTTAAAATTATCTTTATTATGTTTACATTAGTACATTTAATATTTGTTCATATTTATTATAGTTAAATAATTTGTGTATTCTTCCATCATTTAAGGTTTGGGAAAAACATTTATTGCTGCAGTGGTTATGTACAACTACTACAGATGGTTTCCTCGAGGGAAGATAGTGTTCATGGCTCCGACAAGACCTCTAGTTGCACAGCAAATTAGAGCATGTCATGATATAACAGGGATTCCTCAGGAAGATACAATAGAAATGACAGGTAAAATTTAATTCTTAAAACATTAATTTTGTGAAAATATAAGTTTGTTGTTTCATTTGGTGTGTTGCTAGATTTTGGTCATTGAGAAGTAGCCTACTCAAATGAAGTACAGTAGAGCGTCGATAATCCGAACGTCAATAATCCGAAACGTCAAAAATCCGAACGCGTTCTGAGGCGGCCCCTGCAAAAATTTTGTTTTCGTTTTTGCAAATTCCAATTATTGCATCGTTAAAAAATTCACAAAAATCTTCATCACAGTTTGACATTATTATCTCTTTTTAAACACTTCTTAATACCTGCTCTCACACGCCCTCACTACAGACTGGCTGTCAGTATTTTCACTGTCACGCTAATAAGCTACTTTAGCGCTAGCAGTAAACACACAGAAAGTTCATTCATTTCTCTTTGTGTAATCATTATAAAAGTGTGTCGAACATAATACAGTAGTGTACTATAGAGTTTTTTTTAAATATTTTTCGTTTGTGTTAAATTTAATGTACAAGTGAACTTTCAATTAATTATGTACTATATTGTAATTGAGAGTTACAAGTGTAATCATGTTGGTCCTCCTGTGTACGTACAGGTTCTTCTAAATCATAATGTGTAAGTAGTCTTACATACTGCATTTTAATTACATTACTACTTGTACGGTTTAACCACTTTAATCGATTAAAGGCCATATATTTTTTTAGCCTAAATGGTTGGTTGTTTTCAAAAATCCGAACAAATTAATAATCCGAACCCCCCTCGGTCCCAATTAGTTCGGATTTTCGACGCTCTACTGTATCTCAAATATTACCAAGCCTTCAGTGTAGTTTGCCGAGTAGCTCTTTCATAAATTTTCCCACTGAATTTATGGATTGTCTATTGCTGCTCTAATGGCAGTAGTCCAGCTAAAGATGTCTAATGGTTATGTCTGCGACTATTTTAATAAATGAAAATGAATTGTGTAGAAAAGCTATTTTTGTCATTACTGCTGGTCTACCTAATCCCAATGCATTTCATTGGTTAGAAATAAATCCTGAAACCAAGTCTTTGTTTGCTAATCTCCTGTGCTATCTAGACACGAGGAAGTTTCTGTGTATTTCACATGTTGTTTTACAGCATATTAGTAAATTATCTCTCACAATAGTCGACGGTCACACATTCTGTCATTAAATTTTATTAAATGTTAGTTTTATTTTTTTGTTAAACATGTTTTTATAATCTGCGAGGTCTGTCTAAAAAGTTCGGTGAATGGTATGATAAAAACATAAAAACAGAATGTATATTAGAAATACCTTTATTGGCCTTAAAAATACTCCCCACCAGATACAACACACTTCTGACAATGTTCGTATAGTGCCTCAAAACTTTTTGAGAAGGCTTCATGTAGAATCGTTTTCAGATTTGAGTCCACTTGTTTCTGAATCTCTTCGACATCCGCAAGCCGATACCTCTTTAAGGCCTTCTTAAGACGTGGGAACTAAAAAATTAGCAGGTGCCAGTTCTGGAGAGTACGTTGGGTGTTGCAAAACTGCCACACCAAGCTGAATCAAAAATTGGCGTGCAATGTGCTGGTATGCGATCGTGCAGTGTCGTGCAGTAACAGCCAATTTCCGGTCTTGAACATTTGTGGCCTAATACGCCTGATGCGCTGCAACAAACATTTGAGAACCTCCAAGTAGAATGCGTCATTCACCATTTGGCCAGCAGGAACAAATTCCTTATGGATGAATATTTCTTTGTAAAAAATGTGTTTAATATGGTCTTCACTTAAGAATTTTCCACGCGGCTTTTTGTTTGTCACGGGGAAGAAGGTGACCGCTATTCCATTGGTTGTCTTTTTGTTTCGGGATCGTACTGGTAATACTAAGTCTCATCTCCTATGACAATGGAACCCATAAAATTCAGATTCCGGTCACACATATCGATGAAATCGCCACTGGCCTCAAAATGTCTTGCTTTTTGATCATCTGTTAGAATGTGTGGCACAAATCGTGAACAAATCTTGCGTTTGCCCAATTCTTCATGTCCCCCACTGTGTCTTTGCTAAACCCCACTCCGTCTGCTATTAATCGCAGAGTCAATCGCCGATCTTTTGTTGGCATCGCTCGCATATGTTCATGTTTTCCAGCGTCCTGCTTGTGGATGGTCGTCTCGAACGCGGTTCGTCTTCCACCGATTATTTTGCCAGCACGAAAGTTTGCAAACCAATCGTATACACACTTCATACTCTCAGCATCCTGCCCGTACACTAGCACCAACATCTCATGGGTTTCTGTCGACATTTTACCCTATTTGAAGCAGAACTTAATGTTGTGTTGTTGCTCTATGTTTCAAGCATTGAATACTGATATATTAGACCATTCGCTAACCTTTTTAGACAGACCTTGTATGTTTTTAATCAGTGGAATGTGTTAAGTGTTTTTAAGTTCTGATGATGCCTGATAAATGGGCAGACAGCTGTCAACTATTGACAATTTTAAAGATTGCTAAGGCAAGGAATGGATTTAATAAATTATATATAAAAATTAACATTCCATATTTACTTTTCCTATTGAATTACCATCCCCTAATTTTTATTTTTATGCTTTATGAACATCTGTCCTGTATTCAAATACATGTAAGCATAACCTCTCTTATTATTTTATAACCTTTCTTTTATATTTTATGTACCTGGTTGTTATTGTTGTTAAATAAATTATTTGTAAGTTTGTATTTAGTCTTTAAATATTTTTTTTAATGTTTCATTTTAGTTTTGATGGTTAGTAAATTCCTTATCTTGGCTTATTATAATCTAGGTTAGTTTGTTCAAATTGGCTTTAAAATGATTTATAATCGTTTTAGGATAAATTTAGTTTTTTGTTTGAATTTATTAATTTAAAGAACATTTGCATATTTAGACTATATTATTTTTGTAACGGGAAGTTACGAGTTTGGGAGCATGAATGCGTTACTAGGCCCGGGCCACACAGCCACTTTGAAGTATAAACTCAAATGCATAAAGATTGCATTCAACCCAGTAAATGGCACTTACGTTAAATAACCACACACTCAGGAATAACCATCTTTGACAAGCACTATAACTAGTTTCTAAATTACTACTAATAGTATGATCTAACACAATTTACACACTACCCATGGCGTCCGCCTAACCAAAAATTTGGGTTAACAAGTAACGCCTATCCTACTCGCGAGACACAATCTGCCACTTGGCCCCCGTTTGCGACGGTAGCCGTCACCGGCTTTCTACTAGCCCGTCATTTTATGTTTTTCACAAGACCCACAAATTATAATTGGTAATTCCGGGTTGCCGTATCGTTCTTGGTGCAGTGACAAAGTGGAGAACAGGAGAGAGAGCCTTTGACTCACGTTTACGGGCGTGGACATCTCTGATTGGCCCGTGCCCAAAACATAGATCCCTAACCTGTAGATACATCGCGTTGGTCTGTGACTCGATGAAGTGACGCGCTGGGTAACTCTATACCCGTGCGCGTCACATGTTATATTAAAATCTTGTTACAATTGACTACACAGTATACAGTACCACAGCAGCTATTATTCCTTACTAAAAATCTACCACTTTGAAGAGTTAAATAAATTAATTAGTTAAAGCAAAATGAACTTAAAATTTTTGGTTTTACAATAGTAAGATAAGAAAACTTCTAATTGTTTTAATGCTTAGTAAATTATTAACAATTAAACCAATGCTATTTTATTATAACTAAACAAATTATACAAACAAATAGTTTTAGTTTATTTTTAAATTATACAAATATAAATAATAAATACAAATCAACTGAAATAACAAAAAATTCTTTATTTTTTGTTTTATATTTTACTGTTTTGGTATGAAACATTCTATCTCTAATAAAATACTATTTTTCAATCCACTTCTTTAATATTGCAAAGTTTAAATAATTTATGTTTTAAGAGATGTGATTAAAAAATATGGTGAATGAATTTTTATAGCAGCAGCTGCTGATGCTACATTCATTTGATCTAATATGTCCGATATCCTGATCTGTTGAGAGAGGCAGAGTCAAGTTTGAACACATTCTGACTTTTCCATCAGCTTCCAGAGCCGCTAGAGTGAAGTCGTGTTTACTGTATCTATTGTGCATCATGGATTTCGAATAACGCATTAACATTAAGTTTTGTTTGAAGTTGCAAAAGTGCCAAAGAAGCTCTTGAAATGTTAAAATCAGTGTTTGGTGATAATGTGGTAACTCTGAAGACTGTTTACAAATGGTATGAGCTATTTAAAAGCGGAAATGAGTCGGTTGAAGACTAGGATTGGTCGGGACGTCCTTTGACTTCAAAAAGAGATGAAAATGTGTAAAAAGTGGCTAAACTTGTTCGTTCAAACAGGTGAATGACTATTCGAGAGCTACCGAAGAACTTATCATCTTGTACGGGTCCATGCAAAGCATTTTAACCGATAATTTGCAAATGAAATGAGTGAGTGCAAAATTTGTTGCCTGACTTTTGACTGTTGAACAGAAAGAAAATTGTGTTTCAGTTTGCAAGGAATTAAAGGATCGTCTTCATGTAGATCCGAACTTCATGGCCAAAATTGTAACTGGAGTTGAAAGTTGGGTCTATGACTATGACTCTGAGATGAATATTCAGAGTTTTTAATGGAAAATCAGTAACTCCCCTCGCCCTAATAAGGCAAGTTAGTCAAAATCGAACATCAAGGTCATTTTCATTGCTTTTTTGCGATACTGAAGGCATAGTGCGATCAGAGTTCGTTTCAAGAGGAACAACTGTAAACTCAGAATTTTACAAGTGGGTGTTGAAACGTTGGCAAAATGAACTGCAAAGAAAGAAACCAGAAAAATGAGCTATTGGCTTCCTTCTTCATCACGACAATGTGCCGTGTCACAAGTTGCTTTTGATTTGCAAATTTTTGGCTGGAAAAAGTGTTCGTGTCTGTCCACATCTGCCTTTTTTACCATATTGAGCACTGTGTGACTTCTGGCTCTTTCCAAAAATAAAAAAACATGCTAAAAGGAAAGAATAAAAAAAAACGTTTTGACACCATTCCCGACATTGAGATGGCCACGACCCAGCAGCTGAAAGCCCTTCCGAAAGAAGCCTTCTAGAAATGTTTCCATTCATGGTTCAACGTTGGGACAAGTGCATCGCTAGCCAAGGACAGTACTTTCAATGAGATTAATTCAATTCAAATTCTATGTAATCCTATTACTTTGTAATAAAATTATTAACAGTATTTTTTAATCACACCTCTTATGTACAAAGGTTCAAACTTTGATATAAGTTTAATCAAATGAAACTCTTTCTAAACGGTTGAGGTGTCCTGAAATCGATCTCACCATAACTCTTGCAGGTGCTGACAAAATTTTAAGATGGTGCATAAAATGAAAATAAAATACCGTGTACAACATTTTGTATTACAATAAGTAATCTAGAGCACCGGATATGCTTAAATGACTAATTTGTGGTTTAAACTCACCGCCAGCAATCCTTTTTTGAAGTAATCCTTCTATTTTATAATTAACACGACACGTGTTTCGGACATATTATTCGTCCATCGTCAGGTGAATAAAAATAATTAAATCACAGTGCACTGGCTAATGTCAGCCAAGAGACAGGGGGAACATGTTAAATGTATTGATTGTGCGCGCATACACGGGACAGTATTATTTATGTTGTATTGTGTTGTATGAGTTTTAAATGTGTTTTTAATTATTTTTATTCACCAGACGATGGACGAATAATATGTCCGAAACACGTGTCGTTTTAATTATAAAATAGAAGGATTACTTCAAAAAAGGATTGCTGGCGGTGAGTTTAAACCACAAATTAACATTTTGTAGTTGTAATGGATATAATTTTCAGTGGAATTGAAACATAAAATTGTTAATATTCCAACTATACAAATATCACTTTTCTTCAGCCGTATGTAAACCAGAGACCTTATACTTCAGAGTCAGGTACGCTAACCTCTCAGCATCAGGACTGCTGTCGTCTAGTTGTGAGATGTTAATTTCATTGTGTTCTGTAGCAGTTTTAAATGTGTTTAACATTTGGCATTAATGTAGATCCTACAGTAAAGGACTACAAATAATCATAAATTGTGAATGGGCTGAGCTTGGCATGTCTTGCAAACTGTAGAAATCAAACTTTCAAGTCTTTTCACATGTTTCAAAATTACCGCCCAGTCAATGTGTTAAAATGATAACACAAGGAATAATAAAATATTGTTTACAAAAAACTAACATAGGAATTTAGAAAATATGTTTATCTCTAAAGGATTAGGCTCTGATTTTATTGGACAGTCTTGCAACAATGGTAAAGAATTCTCCAGCACAGCTTCTGCTTTAGGTACAAGATCTGGTACTAATACTTAAGGGAAATGCAAGTCCTCAGTTCCTTCAACCTCCTAGAACATATTAAACATAAGTTACATAAAGTACATAAAGGCATAAAGTACAAAAAGTAAAAAACATGATTTATTGTAACATCATAACATTTTGTAAAAAATATTTTTACTAGGTTACTAATAAATATAAAAGAGAAGAAACAATTTTGAATTTATTAAATAATAAACATAAATAAGCTAAATTGTAATTAATTTGATAAATGTAAAACATTATTTTAATTTTAGGTTTCTTTTGATTTCTTCTCCTTTTAGAATGTATTTTTATTTTTAAGATTTATGTGTAGTAGGAGCAAGACTTGACATTCAAAAGTGTTGTTTAATTGTTACTTTTAGTTCAGATGCCTTTGTGTAAATATCACTTTGTTTTGCATTTGCGTGGTTCCTTTAACTTATTACTCCGATATACCTTTACATAAAATAATGTGTAATAAAGTAATGAAATTGGTTTGATTGTTTTAGGAACATTGAATCCAATTGAAAGAATAGCATATTGGAAATCTAGAAGAGTATTTTTTTTAACACCTCAAGTTCTAGCTAATGATCTACGTAGTAAAGTATGTCCAGCATCGTTTTTCAAATGTGTTGTGGTAGATGAAGCACATCGTGCCACGAAAGAGTATGCATATTGTCAGGTAATTTATATGACCAAGCTGTGTTCATTTCCTGGGAACCAGCCTTGGTTGTTATTTTTGTTTACAATATGTAAGTTTGAACTATTTTGTTTTTTTGTAAAAATAAATTTTAAACAGAAATATCATTAAAATTCACTAATAAATACATTTATTATTTTCTTATATTGCATAAGTTACTTTTAATTATCTTTTTTATACATGTTCTGTTTGTTAATTTGTGCACCAAACTTATCTTCCTAAAATGTATATCGATACATAGTTTTATTTTCCACTACTTCAAAAAGATTATATTATAATGTACATCAGTCGGTAACACGTACCATAGTACACATTTCATACAGCAAGAAGAAACAATAACTTCATTCTTTAATGGTGATTGGTTGAAGTTTCATGCCCAACTGTTGAAATTAATCATCAAAATGTTGTGTCAAAGTACTTGCTTTTGACATGTGTGACTTATATGTATTACAAACTAATTAAATCTGATAATATAGGGAAAACATAAGAACGAAAAAATTAAAATCATATTTAAATTTGTTGAGCACATATTTATAAATACCATAGTAATCAAAATATAACGGTCAAACAAATCCTTTATCTTAGTCTCTTGCATGCTTGCACGAGTCATCAACCAATTGTGAATGTTATCCTCAACTTCTTGATTTCTCTGCTCATTCTCCTCCCAGCGTTTCTTTTCAGAGTGGAAACAAAACAAAATAATCACAGAGAAACAAATCTAAAGAGAGGGTGTTCAAAATTTGCAATCTGACACCTTTTTAAAATTTTCGGTCAATAAACGTAAAATCTATACTTCCGACTTCTCTGAATCCAAGATGCTCTGTGATGATAACAATTTAAATACCACATTTTAAGTTATTTCATCAACAGTCAATCGCCGGTCACCTTTGATAGTGTCACAACCTGTGCATATATGATTATCTGCGAGACTTGATCTAAGGTGTCAATCATGAATTTAATTTTCCAGACTTTTTGTCCACCTTTTAACTACTTGGCCTAATCAAACACCTTGGTCTGAGACAGTGTAGCCTCTGATGGTTTAATACCTTTATTTCCTGAAAACTTTATTTTAATCTGTTGCACAACTTGTTTCAGATATAAGAGATTCAGAGTATTGTGGTCTCTGATTTGTCTAGTTGTGTTTCTTGCCTTTGGGGTTATTTGAAAAAGTTAGTTTATGAAATAAATCCCTGGATGAAGATGAACTGAAGGCAAATATTCTACACACTAGTGGCTTGTAGGGGCAATAGTCCTTATATGTAGGCTATATATATACAAAAACACATCACAAAACTGCACATTCAGGTGTTGGTAAGATAGCTGAATTTTCCAATTTATATACAATCACCTTCTTTTAACACTAAAATCGCCTGATTTACACCTATATATTCCCATGCTATTTAAATGGGAATTATTTTATTCCTTAATAAATTTTCGGGACACAATTAAGAAAAATTAATATTTCCCCCAAAAATTCATGTCCAGACCGCTAAAATGAAACCTCTCCAAGCTTTCTACCACCTCCCATTCGCTCACAATTTCATTGTAAAATTTGGGCTTTTGGAATTAGAAATATAGATATTAAAAAATATTGACAATAACATTAAATTGAGATCTCTCGTTCACAAAAGTGCATCACTGACTCTTATTTTGATTATATTTTGTAATGTTAAAGTAAATATATAAAGTCTTAGTAATATAAAACTTATTTGGTTTGGTTTTAAGTTGCTCGCCTTGACTTGCACAATAGTTGATACAGGTAATAACAGTTTTCAAATTTGTTTCTAGGTTGTGAGAGCGCTAGAAGATGCAGGTGCTACTTTTCGAATGCTAGCCCTTTCTGCAACACCTGGAAGCAATGTTAAAGGTGTTGTTGAGGTAATAATAACTTCGAATTTTTTAAATTTATCAAACCTAAAGGATCTATTAACTTACTCTTTTTTTATTTTTTAGTTAACTTGGTGGTCCAAGTTAGCTACAGTTTAAACCTCCAACAACAGTTGTGCAGCTTCAAGCCTAGTTACCTGCATTTTTGTTTAATAAATTAATATTAGCAAACAAAATTTCTAGTTGAGTTTCTTTATGAATCACTTATTTTAAATGAGGTTGAAAATGCAAATTCAACCTGAATTTATAAAATCATGAAAGAAACACTGGTGTTACCCAGATACTGAAACTTTTCTTATATCTGAAATGCAAAGCCTTGAGGCAAATTTTCAGTTTACTTTCAAAACACATAATATTTTAATGCATATGTTTGTATATATAGCATAGAAATGTTATAGTTCTAAATGTTATATAGAAATGTATATATAGCATATCATAGGTCTTTGAATATTTTCAAACAAATATATATATAATGTTAAACTGAAATCTTTTCCATTTACATTTTGTTTGCAGGTTGTACAAAATCTTAGAATTGCAAAACTAGAAATGAGAGGAGAAGAATCATTGGATGTTTCTAAATATATACACACCAAAAATATTCAGACTGTTGTTGTTGAACTTAAACAAGAAATATTAGATATTAGAGAACAATTTTTAAATGTAAGTAATCTGTGTTTTCATTCACAGTGTAAAGCTTGTTTGATAACAACAGCGGTTTTAAAACTATTGGGTCGAGTTATATTGTGTTATTTTCAACAGTTGAAAAGATAGTTAATTAACCATCTGTAAAATAAGTTTACTTTATAATTAATACTCAAATAAAGTTTTTATTTACTAATTTATTAAAAACTACATATTTTTGATTAAATTGTTATTTCCTTTCTTAATGTTTATTTTTTAAGCCTTGTTTAATGTTAACTATTTGTTTTACACTATTTTATATGTGTGTGATGATTATTTTCACAGCCTTTTTTTAAAATTGTAATCTGTTGACAAAAAATATAATTTTTAATTTGGTTTAAGTATTTTCTAATTTTGCCATTTTTTAAATGTTGCCTTATTTAGCATGATTGGAAACAATTTTTATAAGAAATAGATATGGAAAAATTAAGCAAACAAAATTTTGTTTCTTTATATATGCACAAAACTTAAGAAAATTTGGAAATAACTAATAAATAATTTGTACTGTCTTTATTTCAGATTTATGACAAGTATGCCAAGAGTTTGATAGAAGCTAGAATAATAACCTCCAATATTAATAACATAACTAAATTTCAGGTAATGTTATGAATATATAATAACATAGTTAATGTACTATTATATTCTGCTTATAAAAAGAGTACACAATGTATTACGTCGCAACAAATTCTCCGTGTAGACATTATTTTATTCCACCCATATCATATTGAACCATGGATATACTAACTATGCTATTTTTAATTTCAAAGATTATGATTGTTTATATAATATTTTAATTATATATTTATATAATTTATGTATATTACTAATTAATGAAACAAATTATTTGTTATTCCTAAAACTCAGTTGTTTAGAACAAGATTGTATAATTTTAAAATCTATAATTTACTACTGTTAAATATTTAATTTGTAACTGAACTTTATCTATGTTAATAATTTTAGTTTGATAATAGTTGATTGTTACAGTTCAATAGTTTTTGGAATGAAGTTCCTTAATGCGGGTTGTGGTAGGAGTTAACAAATAGAAAATGGAATGCGTAACGAAAAAAAAAGGGTTATTAATTGGTTGCTATGGCAATAACAAATATAAAATACGAGTAACAAAAAAAACGTTATCAAATTGGTTGCTATGGCAATGAATGTAAATACATTTAAGAAACATGTGTTTGGTTCATCAATTTAAATTAAGAGACGATCGCTTCCGTCCGGCGAAGTTGAAATATTATTGTCAAGCGCTGAAAGCAATTTTAAGACTAGGCCTAACCTAAAATTATTGTATGTATGTTGCCGTTAAGACAGGTAAGATAAATTAAACATACACACAATAATTTTAGGTTAGGCCTAGACTGATGAACCAACATTTTATGTTTATTGAATGTATTTACAATGAATGTATTTAACTGTTTACCATCGTAGCTTTGATGTTATAATTAATTCTACACCTTTATTATAATAACATTAAACGTATGGAAACAGTAAATATGTATAGAAAACAAACTAATAATAAACGGCAATTGAAAGATTAAAATTATGTATGTATGTTGCCATTAAGGCTGGTAAAAGAATTTAAGAAAAGGGGTGATGAACTTGTTCCTGACGGGGGTCCCATGACCACACACATTAACTTTTTTAGCTGTTCAACTAATGAGCTCAAACTGCTTAGATTTTTCTGACTGTGCTGTTGAATGCTATTTTGAGGCAAATAAATTCTTTACTTTAATATTTTTGTTGAATTCTGTAGCTAGTTTCTGTATTGAGTACTGAGCTACCAGGCAAGTGAATATTCCTCATGTATAAAACTTGATAATATATGCTTTATTGCTATTTAAAAAATCTAATTAATGCTATTAAAGTTCTAATAATGATAGATATAAGTGTATTTGTGTCATTATATTTTTAGTCTTGCATAGAGAAGAATGGAAGGTAATTTTAGAAAAGCCAATGCTCACTTAGGGATACAGAACCTATGGTAATAGTATTGTTAATGAATACCATATGAATTGGAATGGGTCAATCCCAATTAGTCCAGGACCCATCTTCGCTCCCCCACTGTTGCTGCCTGGCAACATAGCGGATATGTTATAAGGGACTGTTTTTGCGTAAGATTGCTAAAAAAATCAAATGAGAAACAGTTTTCTAGCGGAAGCGAAGATGGGCTCTGGACAAAATATTATAGTTACATAGTAATTGAGCTCATTTCATTGTTTAAGTTAAACATAATATTATATAAATCTACTGTTCCTTGTATAATTTTAGTACTACCTTTACCGATTATTACAGCTTCTGAAAGCTGGAGAGAAGATCAAATCTCGTCCTCCAAATGGAATGTCTAAAGCGACTTCGGGTTACCTGATGTCTGATTTGGGTGTTTGTATGTCTCTGGCACATGCTTTAGACCTTTTACAAATATATGGGCTTCGAGCTTTCCAACATTATCTTACAGGTAAATGAAATATCATTATCATTACTGTATTCAAGTCTTTATAAGTTATAACTACAGTAGGTCAACTTTTTTTGTCGTGACTTTATAAACAAAACCCTTATTATGATCACTTGTTTGTTTCTTACAGTTTTTTCTGGAAGGAAAAAGGTATCACAATGAAATTTGGCAGTTATAAATCATAATAACCTCCAAATATTCTAATAATAAAAGCACAAATTATAATTTGTTATATTTCAGTATAGATTTTGAGGATCAAAGTTTGGTACCACAAAAAATAAACATTTTACGCTACTGCCACTTAAAAGGGTTTTATTTAACGATGTCAATGCAACTTTTTTTAGAATTTTGTTATACTTAGTTTATCAAATATTGCTGAAAAATACCCTTATGGTGAAAATCGCTATCCTGATATATATTTAAAGTACAGTTAACATTTTTTTAAGCTGTACTGTTAAAGGTATTCATACTCTATAGAGAAAAAATTTAGTGGATCTATAGTTTTGTGAAGTGACAGAAAGTAATTTTGTAATTAATTCTTTGTGCGGTAATACTGTAAGTTGGGAGCCATCACCTCCTTTCATTGGTTCTCTTCCTCCAACGTATAATTCATTTCTGTTGTGGTTATTATTATTGTTTAGTTCTTTATGAGTATTTAGCATGTAGAAGAATTGTGTTATAATTATAATTTTGGTAAAATGGGTGGCAGTACAGAACCCATAAAAAAAATCTCTCACCCGGGTTTATATCTGTTTAAATGACATGTTTTTAGTAGGGTTTATATGGCTTTTTGCCTATTTAATTTTATAAAATGACTAATATCTCAAGAAGTATGTTTAAACAGTTTTTGATATTTTACAGATTTTTTGTACGTAAATTTTTACTATAGATTAATCTTAATGTTCTGTTTTTGCTTGTTTATAGATTGCTAGAATGTGTTTTAATTAACTTTCTTTCTTTTTCCGATAAGCGGGTAGCGAGGAAGGTGAAAAATCTACTGCTGCTTTCACACGACTGAAAAAAGATGGCGATCTCTATGGGCTTCTTGATAAAGTTCAAAAAATGTTGTCAGGAACTGAGGTATTTAATACTCAATTTATTTAAAATTTAACATGAGAAATTCAGATTGAAGATTTTAGTTTATAACTACTATTTTTACTGTTGAAAGGAAAGGTATTGAACATTTTCTGATTGTTTTGTCAGAATTAGGGAAGTTATTTTAATGGGTCTGAAAATAAAAATAAAATTTTTAACATATTTATATTTTCTAAGTCACTACAGTATTTTTATTCTATTTAAAAGAGATGCGTGTATGTATGTTTGATGTATATAGACATATTTTCCTGCATGAAATCTCAAGAATAAAAAATAATATCAACTTTGTTGGGGTGTTAATCGAACAATATTAAACCTTAATATGATCGGAAAGAAATTTCATCAAATTCGGTGTAGCCGTTTTTTGAAAAGTCCATGTTTTATCTGCGCATGCGCATTATTATCAGCATAAACTAAATACCACAAGAAAGCCTGAAGTTGTGACATATTGTCAGCAAACAAACCAATAGAATGTTGTTATAGATGCATTCTGGAGGGGATCGCCATCTTGTGATGCCATCGTAAGGATTGTATTACAAGTTAATTTTGATTTCAGTTGAGATTCATGACTTTGATAATAGTCGTGTTTACAAAATTAATTGGAATGACTGTAATTGAGAATATTTAAGGGAGATTCACTAAAACAAGATTAAAGTACCTTATGTATTGTTGATAGCATGATAAAACAGATTCAAATTTTGCTAACCACTTATTAGATTCAGGCTATTCTCATTGGTAATATTAAAATCTTACATAATATGAAATGAAATTTGTTGATTCAATTGTCAATTTCTTAGATTAATTTATTAAGATTAGCTACATTTTCAGAAACACTTTATTGATCTAGTTGGTTTCTAAGACTAAATTTATAACGTTTATCGTGGAAGGTTTTGGAAAATAGATACTAATTGTTCATACGTCTTATTGGACGGCTTTTCTAGTGTACTTAAGTCCCTTAATAAACTATAAGTTTTCACTCCCACTACTGTTAAAGTGTACTAACTTTTTTCTTCCTTAATTTCGTTGCACTCTACAAATAACTCAAAACGTTCTATGTATGTTTCCCAACAACAGTAGAGTCAAAAGTTGACACTGACCCAATTAACGACATGTTTTTTATACCACTAAATAAATATAATAATGATGTGAGATAATTATCTGAGTCCATTTATTAACCCTTT
>JAGFPH010001879.1:61125-98890 GCA_018207615.1 Philaenus spumarius
AATTGAATAAAATAACAGATAAAACAGCTGTTTGCTCCAATATTTCCATTAACAGCTGATTTCAAACTTTGAAGCTATTATTTAAATTTCTAACTTTTAGGTTAGGTTTTTATTAAAGTGTATACCTGAGCCTTGCTGATTCTTTTAACCTTTATTATAAGTGCTGTAATAAAATATACGAAATAATTTGAATTGAACGTTTAACATTATTTACCATCTTAGCTCTGGGGTTATTATTAATAATATTATAAAGAAGTAAAATTTTTTTGTATATAGGAGGGAATCTCTGGAACTACTGACCCGATTGAAAAAATTGTTTTACTAATAAAAAGCTACGCTATCCTTGAGTAACATAGGCTAGAATTAATTTTGATTCAATGGTTAAAACAACCCCTAAAACAATACATATTAATCGTTATACTTTCCTTAAAGCTAGAGAGCTGAAATTTTGTACATTTATTTCTTACAAGATACAAAGAAAAAGTAAACTAGATTTGCATATTGTCGTGTGCTGCTAAGGGGTGAAAATGTGATAAGAACCCCTAAAACAATAAAAATTAATTGTCAAATTTTCCTTAACGTTAGTGAGCTGAAAATTTGTGCATTTATTCCTTACAACATACATAAAAAATGTATAACAAAATATGTTAAATAGGTATAAATTTACCTGTATACGTATAATTATTACCTGTATATAAACGTTATTCCCGTATCAAACAACTGTATTTCGGGAGTGGCGGCAAGGCACCTCCTCGCGCTCATTTAAAAAACAATTTCATAATGATGTAATCATTTTATCACAAATCGGTGAATTGGATAGTTTAGATCAATTCATTGGCTACAACTTTCCCGCTGGAAGTTTGTTTATAACCCAAAAATAAAAAATTTCCTCGCTTAGTAACTTTTCCATGTCAGTCTGTAATAACTCTCAAATATTTTCAATTATTAAAATTCGAAATACCTGTTAAAATAAAAGTTTTTTATATACTGTTAGAACCCGTAGTTTATGTAGATTAAGGATATCTAAATTTTATTTTACTGAAGCCTTTCCATCGAATTACAACAGCGAGTAAACGACTGCGCGCACATACCAGCTGGTGTTTATCAGCATGGTGACGTCATAGGCGATCGATACTGGGTCACTGTAAATGATCAAAATGGTATAGCCCTTGTTATAGAGCCCTGGCTGCTAAGGGGTTACAACTTAGTAAAAATGTTGATTGTTATACTTTTTTGAAGTTAGAGAATAAAGCCTTAATAAATTAAGGAATTTAAAAATAAGAAACCACTATGTTACATCCTAATTAAAATAAATGTAGTGCCTATTAGAATTTAATAGTAGGGACTATTTAGATAAAATAAACAGTTTGCATTTGCTTCGACGCGAGTCACGTGTGGGTTGGCAAGCGAAGCGAGCAGGGGGTCGAGCCCTCTAGTAATAGATAATGTTACTCTATCGTATCTATCAGCATATGTATTGCATATAAATGTATTTACATAATGTTAAGTTTCATTATGAATCTATACAAGTATCCTTGAATATGGATGGGCATAGAGGTAACTCATGTTTAAAGAGATGTACATGATTTTAAAAAAACATGTACTAAACAAAAGCTGTATAAAATTGTATGCTCTTTAAAATTAATAATACGTTATTTTAATAATACAATTTTTTATGTTTTGGCCACAGAAAATCTATTTAGATACGGTTGTAGTCGAAAACTTACTAATAATATTTGTAAGCCGAGCGAACAAATGCGTTAGCTGATTTTAATTTTCTTACCACAAAAAACGCATGGTTTTTAAATTGCTATAATTTACGTATCACAAGTCATATGTGTCCTTTACAATTTTTTTGATATGGGATGCTAGGAGGGACTACAGGGGTTTTGTAAATAGGTTTTCAAAGGTCCCCCCTGATTGTGAATAATTGTGCTTGGATCAGATTTTGCACAATTCTTCTTATTACTACCAATTTAAATGGGATAGAAAAATAAACTCTTCTACCTGATCTTTTTCCTGGTAAAAGTACATATTTGCTGGACTAAGGTACAGTTTTGATTTTTTTAAAAGTATAACCTAAAAAGTCTTTTTTTACGTGTATTTCTATAGAACTAATAATTGTATAAAATAATAGGTGATTAGGTTTACTATCAGATACAAATTAAATTAAATCCAGTTTTGATACAATTATAACTTCTACAGAAATATATTAGAATGTGTTTTTATTCATTCGCCCGTCTTTGGTGTATTTTTCAGAACGCTAGTTCATCCGAACACCCATTAATTCAAGGCTAATAATTAATTTGGCTTATGTACTGCTTGTGTACTGAAACTAAACACAAATTACTAGTTAGAGCTAATTAATTCTTAATCCTATAATCTGAATAAGTAATATGTACTTGTACGGGATTACAAAATTGTAAATTTTTGAAGTACATTTATTTGTGTATTGCCATCCTTATAGATCCAGAATATGACACACAGGAAATTTAATCATGTAGACCTATGTTTACATTAAAAACAATGTTTGCTTATTTCTTTTTGCTTATAGAATGTTTTGCCTGAGATTTTTGATATATGCTAATGCAATATATTATATAGTGTATACAAGATTAAGCAAGTTTGTCATCAGCATATTAGAATTATCTATATATATAAAAGCGAAATACCACTCACTCACTCACTGACTGACTCACTCATCACGATGTCTCAAAAACTACCGAACGGATTGAAATGAAATTTGGTATGTAGCTTCCTCTAGGGCCATAGGTGCTCACTAAGAAAGGGTTTGAAAAAATTCGAAATTTTAGGAGGGGTTTGGGGGGATCAAAGTTATTAAAAATCTATTTCTTCAAAACTACCGAACGGATTGGAATGAAATTCGGTATGTAGCTTCCTCTAGGGCCATAGGTGCTTACTAAGAAAGGGTTTGAAAAAATTCGAAATTCTAGGGGTAGTTTGGGGGGATCAAAGTTATTAAATCACAATTTCTTCAAAACTACCGAACGGATTGGAATTAAATTTGGTAAGTAGCTTCCTCTAGGGCCATAGGTGCTTACTACGACAGGGTTTGAAAAAAATCGAAATTTTAGGGGGGTTTGGGGGTATCAAAGTTATTAAATCATGATTTCTTCAAAACTACCCAACGGATTGGAATTAAATTTGGTATGTAGCTTCCTCTAGGGCCATGAGTGTTCACTAAAAAAGTGTTTTAAAAAATTGGAAATTTTAGGGGGGTTTGGGGTTTAAAAATTACTAAATCACGATTTCTTCAAAACTACCGATCGGATTGGAATGACATTTGGTATGTAGCTTAAACTAGGGCCATAGGCGCTCACTAAGAAAGGGTATGAAAAATTTCGAAATTTTAGGAGGGGATTGGGGGGGATCAAAGTTACTAAAATCATAATTTCAGATCTTTTATTATTATGACAATAGTGCTTTTATTATTTAAGATCTATATATATAAAAGCCAAATACCACTCACTGACTGAACACTTAAAAAGAATACAATTACCGGGTACGTTAAAAATACTGAAAATACCAACCACCACGGGCAACGCCGTACGGGTCAGCTAGTTGTATATATTAATATACATGCATTCAGTTGGGAACTGTAAGAAATCCCTTTCATTTGGGACTTATGCAACATAAAACACAATTACTAAGTACTGTGTGAATACATATTTAAAATAAACAATGTAACATATACATTTTAATATCGGGCAAGACAATGATTAAAAACAATTAAGTTAATATTTTAATTAACATAATATTTCTTCTGTAAATAAATTTTAAAAATAAATTCATTGTTATTGAATTTAATAATGTAATTATTTATGATTTCAGACAAAAATTTGGAGCCATCCAAAGCTGGAGAGCTTGGTTGATATAGTAAAAAAACACTTTTCAACTGAAGAAAAAAATACAAAAGCAATAATTTTTTGCCAGGTATGTGTTTTTGTTAATTTAAATTATTTTAACAAAATATGGTATTATAATTTTATTCTTACAAAAAGTTATTAAACAATGATTTTGTTTGCACTTCATAAACTCACATTAATAGCAACTAGGGGCTCTGCCCCTGGACGCTTCGCGTCCCAACCCCGCCTCAGCCTACAGCCTCAGATGGCTGCTTCGCTTCTCTCGCAGTTGGAAAACTCGCTGAAGGCTCTCGCTAATCTTTGGCTCGTTTGTACCTGGGTGACCGAGCATCGCTCAGTATTTTTAACATCTGGATTGTATCTATAATGTATCTATCCGAATACTTAGTGACTTTAAAGGAGGTATAAAAAGAAGTTGTATCTATTCGCCTTCTAAGTGACTTGAAAGGTGGTATAAAAAGAAGTTCAGAGTTTAAATTTTATGCGCATTTTTCAGAGTTTATGCGCGTTTTTGCAGACATAAGACCTAGCGCATTCGATTTCTGATGTCAAAAAACCCCTGTATGCAAATTTTCATCAAAACTGTTAAGAGTCGTTTTCAAAATCCGCGACAGATACAAATATACAAAGATAGACACAAGAATTGCTCATTTAAAGTAATAGGATATTTAAAAATTTGATACAATTTTCCACTGTGTAAAAATATTCTGTGTAGTGATAAATATGTCATCATAATTAATTATGAGGAAGAAAATTTCAAATTATATTATTGCATTCTATTCAGAATATGATTTATGAAAATCATTTAGTATTTAATAACGTTGTTTCATTAATCGAATATACCAGTTATATTTTGGCATTCTTTTTTGGTAATTATATTTGTTCCAAATTGTAATACAGTAATTTTTATATCAGTGGTTGTTATTCTACTTTGTTACAGTATCGTGTAGTTGTTAGTGAAGTTTTTGATATTTTGGAAAGGTTAGACCCTACAATTAGACCAATAATGTTTGTTGGCCAATCAAGTTCAAGAGAAAAATGTGGACTTCCTCAAAAGAAGCAATTAGAGGTAAAACTTTATTAAATTTCACCCTTCATGTTACTGGTTGTAATAATTTAATTTTGATAACTCATAGCTTAACCAATACCTCTTGCAACATCATTTTTGTTACACTGGTTTGTTTTGGCATGTGATGCAATACAAAATTTAATTTCTTCAAAGTTCCAAATAGAAATGTTTGGTAATAGGTAATTATTTCCAAAAGATAACAGCAACTAGAAGGGCTAAAAATCTATCACATGTCATCTTCAATGCCATTTATATAAAACTTGACACAAAATTGTTCATATTTAAGAAAGAATGTTGAGTTCAGGTCTACACACAAATGGTAAGAGTTAAGTTATCTATAAAATTATAAAACAACTGTGGGGTGTTTCATAATGTGTTGTTATAGTTCTTTAAAATCTGGTGGTACTGAAAGCTATTAAAATGTTTGTCATTTTCAGGAATTTTCTCTTTTGAAAATCTGACTTTAGTAAGTTTACAAACAGTAACTTTTAAAAAACTCTAAATTAGTAATATAAGTTGATATTATATAATACTTGTAATAATAGTTTTTTTATGGTTATGTCTTTGGAATAAATGTGAATGAAAACATATTTTGCCTTGAATGTCTATCGGTTATTATTAACTTCCGAAACAGTGATGTACTCTCTGGAAATGGATTCATTTACCTTTAACATTCTTTGGTCAATTTTGTCCGTATTTGTTTATCATCATCAAATAATTTACATTAAAAATAAAATATATTTATCAGTTCTGTAAATTACGTTCTTGCTATTGATATACTAACTTTTAACAGCAATGACTTATTATTGCTATTAAGCAATACCACCAATGACTCACCATCAAAAGCAGACAATTTCTTTCTAGTTTACTATGGCCATTTTGGCAATTCAGCTATCAACTGTTGCTTGTTGCTGGGATGTTCCCATTGTCATATATTAAATCACTTAAACTCTTAATACACCTTGCCGGGCTTTTTATGGTTTAGAAAACTGGATAGAGGTTTCAGGGTTCAGAAGGGCTCCACAATATGCGTGTTCAATAGGAATGATGTGGTAGGAGATAATAAGGAAAGTTCGTCCTGGAGGATCAGCCTTCAGACAACGAACAAGGTAGAGTGCTGTCAAGATCAGCCAGCAGACTACTCGGAGATTGGAAAGTTCGTCCTGGAGCAATAAGAAAATGTAGAGTTTTTATGAGATAGGCAGCGAGAGAAAGAGAGGAGCGTTGTTGGCCACTCTGTAGATCAGTACAGAATAAAAATCCGATTGAAGGAAGCCAGAATTTATAGGAGCGGTGTGCGCATGTCCCCCACCTTTGCTGGGTCTTGTCCCCTCCAAGTTCACTCTCTCTCGCTGTGCGTCATTTATTTACAAACGTTTACAAAAACTTTAAACAATATGCAATATATACAATGGAAATTAGCGTCGTTGATGACTTAGGGGTAGCGTGTCGTTACACACATTATATGTTTTTAGGTAAACTACAAGTTTGGGCCTAGTGTCTCAATGAGTACTGTATTTTCTACCCTGAAGCTTCTTATCTATGTTGTACAATATGTTTGAGTAGAACTGAAGTGTTTCATTAAGTAAAAACTTTTTTTATTTTTTGAATTATTGTAATGCATTTATTAATTTTCATTTTGATAGCAATTTTTTCACAGATTTGTTGTGGTTAGTCTGAATTAGGTGCTTTGTAGATTTATAATTTACTTTTGTTGGAGTAGGCGAAGCTGGTGGCATGTGATCTTTAAATTATTTTCTAAACGACTTGCCAGTTTGTCCTTTTTATGTTTTCAAAGAATCAGAGCATAACGGTATATAAATCCCTGAATTTGTTGTGGTTGGTTTTGTTTTGAATTTGGAATATTTTCAGGGCTGTGCAAATAGTTAAAAAATAGATTCGATAGTCGTATCCGCCATGCAAAACTATTCGGATTTGTATTCCAAAACGAATCCGCTAATCCAGATTCGGTTTGAAAGATCGAGTTGTGACCGAAAAGATTCGAAAAGTTTTCAAGGATGAAACAGTACGAATGTGAAAAAAGTTGTTAACGGTTTTGAACAGCGTATGTTGCACCATGTTAGGCTGCTGTGAATTAAATGTTTCACTGCACCCTATAAATGTTGCAGTTTGATTTTTTAATTTTTGACATTACCTGATTTAATTAGAGCCATTAAATTTGTATTATGTTATTCACTTAATAAGTATTATTAACTAAATTATGATACCAGTTAGTAGATGGGCTGTATTTGATTGTGATAAATTCCCAATAAAAAGAAGTTGGATTTGGATTCAATGTTAGTTTTTAATATAATTTAATATAAAATACATTTTTTAAATAACCTGCATACAGTCCAATAAATAATAATTTGTATAAATACCTTGAGATCTTTCTAATATATAATATTCAGACTAATTCGACAAACTTTGGAAGATTCGGATTCGATTTGAATTCATAATTAGCTTAAAAATATTATTCAAATTCGATTCAGATTCGTAATTAGCATAAAAATATTATTCGGATTCGATTCGGATTTGAAATTAGTATAAAAATAGTATTCGGATTCGATTCGGATGAAATGACTGAAAAAATATTATTCGGATTTGATCTAGAATTTATGGATTCGCATAGCCCTGAATATGTTACATGTAATAATCTGCTCCAATTCTTTGTAATATAACTGTAGTGGAAATTACAAAATGTTTTAATATAGTAACGGTTAATCGTTTTAATATCATTTCTGTAAAAGTAATCTTTATTTTTACTAGATACATCACAAAATTTTTAAAAATTGTGCCTCTTCAGTAATTTCTTTCTAAAGGATTTAGCCAAACACAGTATGAGAGGTCAGTTGTTATATTTTTTCTTTCAAGAACATATGAATGGATCTCAATTCAAGGAGTAAATCTTATAAAATATGTTGTTATAAAGTGATACAGCAAACATTTTTACTTTACAACTATTTAACAATTTATGAAATCATAGATGACTTGAAAACTACTATTTGTATAATGTGTGTACAAACATATTCAGGCTTCCAAGGAATGACATCAAATTTAAAACATATTAATAACTTTAAATTTTGTAGGTAATGAAAGGATTCCGTGATGGTGAGTACAATATACTGATAGCAACTTGTGTAGCGGAAGAAGGTTTAGATATTGGTGCTGTAGATTTATTAATTTTAATGGAAGCGCATCGGTCACCTGTTCGCTTGGTACAAAGACTTGGTCGAACTGGAAGGCACAGAAAAGGGCAGTGTTTTGTTCTTCTCACTAAAGGCAAGGAAGTTCAGGTTAGTCATGAAAACAATTTATTGAGTAGTCAAATAAACTGAATGTGTCACAGGTATGCTTGATATCATATTTTCTGCCGTGCTTTAAATATATTTAAGTATTGATGTACTATAATTTTTTAAATACTAAATTGAAACAACTCGAAATGAAGTTATCTAATATTTATTAAAAATAAATAAATTCCAAACCTTTCAAAAAACAAAAGTATGACCTTGCGACACCTAGCAACAATTTTAATAAACATTGATAAAAGCAAAAACCATCTCAGAAAGATTCCGATATTCCAACAAAACAGAACAAATAAATTGACTTCCAAAAATCCTAGACATACACAACCCTCACTAAAATTAACCCAAATTATTCCAGCTATTAAGATAAATTAGAATCAGAACACAAAAACATTGACTACAAGAAATATCTCAATTTATAAAACGAGTAAAAAAAATCGCCTTAGTATAGAAACGTATCTATTTATCGGCAGACATTTAAATACTAAGAAAACAAAAGCAAGATGGCAAAAACTAACGTGGCTTATAAAATTAACGTAAAATCTTATATCTGGTGTCACATCTGAGAAAAGTCCTAGAAAGTACAGATAATTAAATATAGTGGAATAAATGACAGAAATAAAGATACAAGATAGATGCCACCCACAAGCTTGCCTTCTCCTCGATTTAACGACACTCCTCTCAGAGAAAATGAGCGATCTCATTTTACGACTGAATTCCATAAATGAATAAGTATGTAAATGATTAAAAGTCATGTAAATTAATTATTACATTAGATATTATTTTAATAAAAGAAGTTACTTGTTCCCCAAATATAAGCTAAATATAATAATTGTCATATGTAAATGCCGCAAACCATACGATCGCAAAACCAGCGAATAACACGTTTTAAGATCAAATATTCAGTCATTTTCCCCTAATTTCCTAACATATCTACGTGCCCAAAAGTGCAAATGGCGATATAGAAGGCGGGGATTAAAAAAATTTCTAGAAGAGATGGTTTAAAAACAAACAGCTGTGCAACAAGGGTTCAAAACTGGTCCCATGATTGGCTGGATTAAAAAAATGCATCATTAAAAAAATTTCATACATAGAAATTAAATATGCATTTAATAATTATCCCCTGAAGAAATTTTCAAAAGTGCGATTCAATAATAAGTGAAGTGTTTTATTCGGTATTAACGGAATCCAGAGTAAAGAGCAAATCAAATATTGCATTAGCAATGAGAAAAATCCATTTATGTTTGATACCCATTTGTTGAATAAACTAATCAACTCCTATAAAAGCGAGTGTACGTCCGTGAGTAACATATAATATAACAGCTGATTTAATCCATCATCTGTAATACTTAAACAAAACCCAGCTTAGATTATACTTTGGGGTTGTGTTTACAACTTCAATCATTATAATTTCTAGTCAAGTTTATTTTTAAAATATTAGTTCTAGAACTAATGTATGCTATAATACGTTATAAGATTTGCTTTGAGGTTATTAACTTTATATGAATACAACCTTTTATCATCAATATCTTCGTTTATACAAATTTAAAAAAGAGATACCTTATTGTTTACCTTCAGAAACATTCGTACATCTTCAAATAAGATATGAGCATAATCAATCAATAATTTCTTCACTATAATATTATTAACTTCTAAATCATTTGATCTATCAATATGAAATAAAAAGCCATTAAAAGGTAATATTTTTATCCTTCTTTAAATATATAATAACGTAAATAAATATTTCTTATTCTGTTACGCATAGAAAAATTACAAAAGAGCGGTATGATAAAGCTACAAAACATAAACTTGTCAACGGGAAAGGTTATTACTAAGATATCTCGCCAGACTATAAATGTTGACAGTAACATAAGCTATTAAAGTTTACTGGGGGTGGTAAAAGCCAGTGTTTTAGTTAGGCATTTTCTTTACCCAGTATTTCCCTTCTTGCCTAGTCAGCAATTTCTAGGCCATCCCCCAAGATATCCGAGTGGGCAATTATATTATCCTTCATGCAACATAGAAAGCTTTAAATTTGAGTCTTCTCATTGATCCGATTAATTAATTGGCATTTTGCAGAGTTTTGGGATTTGGATAGAAGTCATTTCATTTAGTTCAGATCTTTTTTGTTTGAAATGTTTCAGAAATTTAAAGAAGCAATGGAAACAAGGAAATCATACTTAACAACAATTATGAACTCTCCTGTTATATTAGCTAACATGTATGATAATGAACCATCAATGCTGCCTACAGGTAATTTTAATGGCTGTGCTTATATTATTTATTTATATGTTAAATGCATATAAACGTGTTATCTGATTTAGAATATAATCTTTCTTATTATGATTTCAGTGTCAATAAAACGAATTTGCTGATTAAACATGAGTGGAGTCAAAACTATGAAACTAATTTCCATTATTTATTTAGAAATATTTTCTAGTTATGAATTAATAAAAGTATATTTTACAAGTTGCAATATATTGAAATAACAGTATTACTCAACCATACAGTGAATTTAATCCCTGTCCTCCTGAAAATTCTAAAACAGTAATAGTTGGCCAAGAAGTATAAAAAATGAATGTTAAATCAGTTCATAAATCCTCAATATTAAAAATAATTCGATTACACAGCTGAACCACTGATGTGAGTTGAACAAATTTCCAAAATTAAGTTTATATGTTTTAGGGTTTCAACCGACTATTTGGGAAATTGGTCTACTCACAAAGGGGGCTGAATAACTGTATGTGTGTATGAAATATATTAGTATAATTGTTTTGCACCTCAGCCCCAGACCTGGCTCACACTCTGCTTCATTCTGCTCGCAAGTTGCACCTTGACTTTACGACCTCAGATTATGGACTGTGTTGTGCTAGTTTGCATCTTGATCTTGCAGCCAGCCTCAGATCAGAAGATGCCTCCACGGTAAAATTTCCATGTGGATTTTAACCGGGTACTTTTATGGTATTTTAAGTTTTGATCGATTTTGGGAAAAGTAGACGTGCTATAAGGTTGGGTAAAAAACAAAATATGCAGAATAATCTCCTATATTTATTTTTTTAGACTAAACCCCAAAAACCATTCTGGTACACAAATTTTTACTTCCGGTCAAAAAACATGCTTCCTTTATTGGATTTTTTTAGCACGACAATGTACGTTGTAATGAAAGATTGTTATATTGAATTTCATTCAAGTACAGTTGAGTCTCGATAGTTTGAGTCTCAGAATTACAAATTTTCCATAAATCCGAGCCTTGTAAAAAAAACAATAAAATAGAGGTATCAGTCCATTTCACCCACCCGCTCACAGCACAACACGCCATCTGTTGAGCTCCTCACTGCACTTAGTTGTGTCTGTGTCCCTGACCCCATGCACTTGCTTCTCTCGGCTTTTATTTGTTTATAGAATAAAATCTTTTGTTGAAAGTGGTGTTTTAGGTTTGTAGTTGTTGGTACAGAATAGTATAGTGTTGTGTTTCATTTTCTTTGTTGACTTTTTTTATTTGTAATTCTTTTAGAAATGAGTGCTGTAACAAAGAAAAGGTAATTTGTGCCTTTGAGGGTTAAGTTAAAAGCGTTGAAATGACTCGACAAAGGAGAAACAATAAAAAAAACATGTTCTCAAATATGGTGTCGACGAAGTTACTGATGGTGACTGGCGAAGAAACCGACTTATATTGGAACAGTTTTCTTTAAAGAAATGCTGTGAAGAATCTCTTAACCTAAAAACTGTAAAAGACGTAAGCCAAAAAAGTGAGGTTGACAAAACAAGTGAGGCGTTGTATATGTACTTTAACGCAATAAAGGCAGATGTGGGGGGGGGGTCCTATTTCTGACCCAATCTTACAAGAGGTCAGAACCGCCCGACGCAAAAAGAGGGGGTGTTATAAGTTTAACATGTGTGTCTGTATATCTGTCTGTGGCATCGTAGCTCCCAAACAAATGAACCGATTTTTATTTATTTTTAAAATTTTTTTATAGGTACTTAATCGAGAGTGTTCTTAGCTATGATTTAAAAAAATCTGTTCAGCCGTTCAGGGGTTTTAAAAATGTTTAATTTATTACTATTATTAGAAACCAGCTGATTGAGGGAGATGACAGTTTCGCCGATAGCGTGGGCTGGCTGAACAAGTGGAAGAAGAGGTATGTATGTATGCGGACTCTGAAGCCATTTCAGAATTTATTGTAAAGTTTTAAGAAAATCATAACTGAAGAAAATTTATCTAATGAACAAATTTACAACTATGATAAAACTGGTTGAAATTTCAAAATGTTGCCGGCAAAAACACTTGCTTCTCGTGAAGAAAAAAGTGCTCCTGGGCACAAACAAAAAGTAAAGAGCGGCTCACAATTACAGCAGCTTGGAATGCAACTGGAAACCACAAACTAAAACTGGTTGTGATTGGGAAGTCTGCCAAGCCAAGAGCATTCAAGAATGTAACCATCTCAGCTTTTCTGGTTATCTACATGCATCAAAACAATGCTTTGATGAATCAAGAAATCTTTAAGAATTGGTTTTTGAACTCTTTTGTACCAAAGTATAAACCGTTTTTAGAAGAAAGGGGATTACCATGCAAAACTATTTTGATAATGGATAATGCATATTTACATCCAAGCGTAGACGAACTGCAGAGCGACGGCGTCTGCGCCTTGTTTCTCTCACCAGACGTTACCAGTTTGATTCAGTCAATGAATAGGGGTATTCTAGAATACTTAAAGAATAAGTATCATCGGCAATTGCTAAATCAATCTTGTATTCAGAAGACAATGAAGGTGTAATAGGAGCTTTAAAAGAAAGTGACTGTGAAGGACCTTGTGTATTGGATCAGTGAGTTTTGGAGCGAGATAAAGTCAGATACAATTTCTAAGTCATGGAGAAAAGTTCTACAGGAAAGTATGTTTAACACAGAAACTGAAGATTTTGATGACGAAGACAATCATCTGTTGCATAATTTAATCAAAAGATTGTCAGGCTGTGAAGAGAATGTTGAAATAACAGAGTGGTTAAATTCAGACGAACAGTTGGAAGTTACAGACCTTCTATAATTAACAACACAACGCAGTGTGTGAGAGTGATGAAGATGTACCGCTGATGAGTCACACCGATGGCTACATGGGACAACAGCCTGAGGTGACAACCTGCTCTTCAGATGGTGGTGTGAAATTGCTGCATGGAAACATTGCAACTTCACCAAATAAAAGACAATCCACAATTTTTTTCACAAAGTAAATTGTTGCCAGAGTTAAGTTAAAACCTTTATTCTACCAATGTAAATGCCTTCTGTAAACTCATTGTTTTAGTAAACAACAACAAAGCCTGTATTTTTTCAACATCGTTTTATTTCTTTTTCCCACATAAATTTTGATAGTCCATGAATTTAAGGTGGTCTTTTCCCATTCACCTCGAACTTTTTAGACTCTCTAATATAAATAGGCCTCATTCAACCATATATCAAAGCATCTTATAGACTAAAAACTAACTTAAAGACAAACAAAAATGATTAAAATAATTTAGACGAAAATTATGATAAGAATTAAAATTAAAAAGATCGTAAAGGACTAAAACAGTTCAGTCGAAACTCAAAAGTAAAACAAGCGACAGAAATGGGATAATCACACAAGAAATAATAGATTATTTTCTTTGAAAATCGCTCGATTATTTTGGCAATACATGATAGAATATTGAATAATCTTGCTTACGATCTTACTGCATATATAATGTAAAACTATCACTTTGCTGTATAATGACAAAGGGATGGTTTTCTGTAGAGAGCAGTAAGATAACTTGGCTACAAAGCTAGTTAGGATCCAATCTGTTATATTGAAAGCAATTATTCCCAGATCCATTTTATCGAGGATTGACTGTGTATGTTTGAAATATTTAATTAAAAAAAAAACAGTTCTAATTTTTTTACAAATTTTGGCTTTGCAGGTGTGCTACCAAAACAGCAGTTACTTCATATCCGTGTTGCACAGCGTCAGACGCCTGGTAAACCCAAAAAACAATCTGATATTCGTAATGCTTTTAGTGCTAAGCCAACTTCCATCCAACCTCCTATATCACCCTTTCTGAGTCCGGATGAGATAAATCAAGTGGCAGAAGAACTGGGAACAACTAATGTTAACTTTAGCCGAATGCATTTGCCAAACAGTCATTACCTCTGGAACAGAACTAAAGGTTAGTTTTTTGTACAGATTAAATCTTTATTGGATTAAAACAATCATGTATGATAAAACATAATATTAGTCTTAGTATTATATTCATTGTTGATAGCCTTAGAACTACATATATTTTTATATATTATTTATTTGCTGTCAACTGCATTTTCTATTTTACTTTACCTTTTATGTGGCTACATGTTTTACTGCCACAGGTAGTATCATCAGTCCATCTATCTAAACATTCACTTATAACAACACTTAATTTTACATATATTTTCGAACACGTCAAATAAATAAAATATGTTGAAACGATAATAAATTAACTTTACACTTGAGACTTACCTCATTTCAGTGTGTCACTTCTTACAAGACTCACAATAAATGTATTGTTGTTTCAACATATTTTATTTATTTGACTTGTACGACCAATGTAAGAAAATATATGTAAAATTAAGTGTTAAGTGTTTGAGTGGACATAGATAGCTGGCCTGATTATGCTGCCTGTGGCAATGAAACATGTAGCCACAAAAAAAGGTAAAGTAAAACTAGAGACTACAGTTGACAGCAAATAAATAATATATATTAATTAGTCTTATGCTTATGATTAATTTGTTACTTAAAAACAGAATTTGATGTAATTTTTTAAAAAATTATTTATTTTTGAGCTTTCTATAAAATTGTTAGAATAGAATAAATTAAACTTTATTGTAGAATGAAATGATTTATACACTAAATCTCCTGCCATAAGAGGGATACTCCCAATTTTTTACCTTTTCTCCGGTTATATTATATTATCTCTTACTTTAAAAAAAGTTATTTTTAAATTTAAAATGTATTATTTTGGCCATTTTATTGAAAAAAATTAATATTATATATTTTAAAGAAATTCAGTATGAAAGAACTACATTTTGGTGATGTATAAAATAAGAGAATCTTTAGTTTAAGAAAACAAGAACTTAATTCAAAGCTTCTAAATCTGATAAAAATTTTCAAAATATTCTTATTGAAAAAACATTTTCTTTAAACATTTTTGAAAAAGATTCAAATTAAGATTTTAAAGCAATTTGTGAGTTTAAATTATTGAAATTAAAACCAACATTTTGTAAGTACAGTAGACTCAAACTAGTCAGGCACATGTCAGACAAGGCCAGTGCAAATTTCCAAAATCACCAGAAAACTGGAAGTTGTTAAAAAAATACTGAACGCTAAACTACTGAGACCGTATTTTGTATTACTCAACAAACATAAAAACAAAATAAAGTGCAATATGAATATAGAATACAAATTTTGCAAAATTACTGAAAGAAGATTACATAGTGCTTATATTTTATAAAGTTTAATAGAACAAACTATTTCAGTATTGATACTTGGTAAAAATGTAAAACTTGTACTCTTTATTATTTTATCAGGGTAAAAAATTGACATTTTTTTTAGTCTTAAACAACATTTGTACTGCTTGTTCTTTTTGTATCTATTGTAATGAATATAATCCAATCCTGTATAGTACACTAAGGTGTTTTGGTGACACCATGTTTCTAAAAATACATCAGCTGGCTATGAAATCTTTTTATATCTTTATAACCTAACTGTGAAACTAAAAACAATAATTCAAGATACTGCAAGTATAATTACACTTGCTGTAATTTAATAAGTCTTTGTATATAATTACAGTGAAAAACTTAAAAATCGGATTGTCTGAAACAGGTTTGGTTCCATCAACTTTGGATAATAGACTAGGGTCGATAATTTTGAAAATGGTAAAAAGTGAAAAAAAATTATAGTAGGATGAAACCCGTTAAAAAAGGACCAGAATATAACAAAAATAAAAGGAAAAATAATTTACGGGCGATCTGAGGTCGGGAAGTGGAAGGGGGTGAGTTTTTAAGGGTAAAAAACGGTGTATCTCAATTTCCGGCAAAACTACAAGTCCTATGGAAAAAAATTAAATGTCAAAGTTGTAGGTAATAAAGAGACCTACAATTTTTGCAATTACACTTTTTTCACAAACCTCAAAATTTATGTGAAAAATTCAAATAATCAAGTTTTTGGTTTTTTATTTTTATCTTATGCAAAAAAAAAATTTCATGAAATTTGGTAAAAACTTACCTTTTTATGTCCTAAAGACACTGTAATTTTTTTGATTTGAAATATTTATTTTTTCACCTTATTTTGACTTAATATCGAAAAAAAAACACCCTAATTTTCAATTGAAAATTCTCGTGTCAAAATATTAGCTTTTTAAAAAAAGTCGGGGAGTTTTTTGTTCGTTGAAATCTATTCTTTCTGATAATGTAAAAAAAAATATATACATTATTATGGTAAATGTTCTCAAAAAATGCAAAGAAAAGAAAAAAACTCGAATCCGAAATATTTTTTTAAATCACTACGTACAATTTTGAGCTATTTAGTAAAATTTACACTTTAATTACTTGAAAAACGTACGATTCTATAATACATTGATAAACAAAAAAAAATACAAATCGAAATATACTACTATAATTAACAATTAAATAAGTTAATATTTAATAAGACATCTACAATATTTTGAGAAAGTTGTAGAATGTTCTTTAAATTATGTGCATAGATGCCTATTTATTGCTATTTTAAGATAACTTATATATCTGAGTTACCTAGTGATAATTTTAGCTCATCAAAAGGTATTTCATAGAGAAGTGGGGAAG
This sequence comes from Philaenus spumarius, assembly GCA_018207615.1. NCBI lineage: Eukaryota > Metazoa > Arthropoda > Insecta > Hemiptera > Aphrophoridae > Philaenus > Philaenus spumarius. The sequence continues at coordinate 78,226 of JAGFPH010001879.1, forward strand.
GGGCTAGGTTAGGTTAGGTTTACGATTTATATTTCTATTCATATATTATGAGATTTTCTATGACATAAATGTAATTAGAATTTAATAAATCAACTTTTTGACTAAAAACAATTTTAGCAATCACATTTTTTAATTGAAATCCCCCCTTTAAATCCAATCTTTAATATTTAGAACAACTATTTTCGCATGTTTCTTGCAATCTTTATGATTTATGGATTTGTAATTTTTTTGTTTATCAATGTAACATATAATCTTACGTTTTTCAAGTAATTAAAGTGTAAATTTTACTAAATAACTCAAAATTGTACATAGTGATTAAAAAAAAAAATTTGGATTTGAATTTTTTCTTTTGTTTGCATTTTCTGAGAACATTTACCATAGTAATGTATATATTTTTTACATTATCAGAAAGAAGAGATTTCAACGAACAAAAAACTCCCCGACTTTTTTTAACAAGCTGATATTTTGATGCGAGAATTTTCGATTGAAAATTAGGGTGTTTTTTCGATATTAAGTCTAAATAAGGTGAAAAAATAAATATTTCAAATCAAAAAAATTACAGTGTCTTTAGGACATAAAAAAGTAAGTTTTCACAAAATTTCGTGGAATTTTTTTTTTTTTTGCATAAGATAAAAATAAAAACCAAAAACTTGATTATTTGAATTTTTCACATACATTTTTAGGTTATGTGAAAAAAGTGTAATTACAAAAGTTGTAGATCTCTTTATTACCTACAACTTTGTCATTTAATTTTTTCCATAGGACTTGTAGTTTTGCCGGAAATCGAGATACACCGTTTTTTACCCTTAAAAACTCACCCCCTTCCACTTCCCGACCTCAGATAGCCCGTAAATTATTTTTCCTTTCATTTTTGTTATATTCTTGTCCTTTTTTAACGGGTTTCATCCTACTATTATTTTTTTTGGTTTCAAAAATTATCGACCTTGGTCTAGAACAAGGTTTCAGTTTTAATGGAAAAGAGATTTTCTTAATTAATAGTCCACAATTAAAAAAAAGAAATTGTTTTGATTTCTAATAAATTTGACCTAGTAATAATAGTAAATCTAAAGCTTGATTTATCGTTATAACTACTCCTTCCCGAATCGTATTTGTTTTAATGATTTAAAATAAAACTTGACATTTTCATTCTTGTCTCTAGGTTTTTTCTCTGGTTCTCTCTTGTCTCTAAAATTCAATTATCACTTGTTCTTAAATCTCATTTCTTTGTTTTTCTCAATCTCAATAATTTTTATTAATGAACTACTTGTCTCAAAATTACTTTTGCACACTTAATACTATTTTAATACTTAAGTTTACTATTAATTTATTTTGAAGGGTCATAACCATGCCCATTTATTTGTGAACAGGTATGCTGATTTTCTAGTTGTATAAAAAAACTCTTGACTTTTGCTTTCTTTTATCAATAACTTTTGTTTAAGAGCTGCAAACTATTTTGCAGAAAATCCTATGAACTCAGGAGAATTATTTGCTACTTCATATTCATATTTATCTGAGTGGAATGATTGGAATCGCACACTTCAGCAAACTTTTGAAGTTGGCCATTCATCTGATTCGGAAATGTTGTGTCATCTATTACATAAAGCGGACTTAGTGCAAGTACAGGAAGAGCCTATTATTGGTGAGTATTTATATTATTGTATTTTTTTACAAAGTATTTTTATAACGATTTAGAATTTTAGAAAAATATTCAAATCCATTCAAATGACTTATAGAATCGATAAAGATTTTATTTTAAGTCAAACACATCAAATACATCCTTTCCTTTCCAAACTGCAGCCAGCAATTTCTGCTATTACAAAGTAGAGAAATTTGTTTTCTTAACTCCTAGACAGAGTTGGGAAAGTTAGTCTAATAAAGTAACTGATAGAAGTTAGAGTTAGTCGATCAAAAAATAACTGAGTAGAGTTATAAGTTAGCCAGGAAAAATCCTAACTGAATAAAGTTAGAAGTTAGTCAGCAAAAAAGTAACTGATTAAAGTTAGAAGTTAGTCTCCAAAAAAAGTAACTAAATAAAGTTATAAGTTAGTCGGTTTTTTATTTACTTCAACTAGAAAAAGTAAACAAAATGACATATTGTTATGTTATTTTAAATATTTCCCAGGTATTGTTTAGAATGTTTGTGTCAGGTAAAACATTTGTTTTATTTACAAATTTTAAAAAAAACGAAAAATCTACAAAATGTGCAAAATACAGTAACATATAAATTATTTTTTATACCAAACAACGGTAACTAGAAATTGCAAAACATTAATTTATATAGGCTAGTAGTAAATAACATGTAGACTACTATAAGAAAATAATAACTTATTTACTCCCAAACAAACACTTATAATTTATAAAAGATATAATATTTATAATTTATATAAATTTAAAAGGGCCTAGTACAATTTTAAACTAAGAAAATATAATAGGTAGGCCTTTATGTAGATTTTTTTATAATTTATTTCTACTCATATCCCAATAATATATATATATATATATATATTAGAAATATATAATAATAAATATATAAGAAACCATGACTTTAAAAAATATTTTATAAGATCAGAGATCTCCATAAATTGGTTTGAAGACTTTTCAAACCCTCTACGTCTTAAAAAAAAGTCAACACTAAATAGTTTGACATTTATTTACTTATTCTATTTCTATAACAGTAAAGTTACCTACCGCCATAAAGTTGTAAGTATTAACTATTTATTTAAAAGTATTAAATTGCGCCTTTAAATTGGAAGCCGATGTAACAGATGCTTTAACTTGCTTGTTTTTCGGCAAACATAAAAGACACTTGAACGTAACATTGTTCTGTTGCTGTCCCGGTTAATTTGAGTAAACAGTTTACTCAAATTTGGCCACAAAACTTCATCCATTTTAACAAATGGAACTATAGGCCTACTTCTAAACAATCTATAACTATCTTAACTTTAAACTATATAAACGAAATTTCAAATAAACTATAAACAACACGTTTACAAACAGTTCTACAAAACAGTAAACACTTTCCACACCACTTGGGCAATTAATTGTACAAGATTGAAGGTACAAAAAGTAAGTTAGTACCAGGGCGACAACCGGTCTACTGATTGTGCATCTCAACCCCTCTCAAAAACCAAAGGACACATAGCTGATGCGCCGAGTGATCTAAAAGTAAAATGAGAAAGTGTGCTCGTGATTGTTTGTGACAAAGTCAACAACCCCGCCCCTCCCCTCAACATTCTATTCTAGTCTCTTGTCCTTTCTTTTCCAGCCCCTCACACAACCTTGAGTAGAGCGCACTTTCCTTATCGCTATTCCGAGAAATCATAACGGGCCAACTCCGACTAAACAAACCCATTGTTCGAGTTTCTGCTGTTTGTTGTCCGAAATGGTCCTTTTCAAAATATTCCTTTGCTTATAAATCTAACTCGTTAGAATTTCTATTCGTTACTCGTTTTTCTAACTAGTTACAGTTAGAAGTTAATGCTAAAAAAAACTAACGAGTAGAGTTATAAGTTAGTCAAAAAACTAACTAGTTACTCTATTCGTTAGTCCCAACTGTGCTCCTAGATCGGCAAGTAAAGGAGAATCCATACAATAAAGTATCAAGAGGATTCAAATCTGGGTACCAATAAATCATCCTATAAACAACAATCAAAGAAATTAAAGAACTTTAAGCAGTAGTGAGTGGCAGGCGTGTTTTATGGAGCGTGCCGCTGTATAGAGTTGTATGACTTCAATAAGTGAGAGCTTGTGTTACGTTGTTTTAAATTTAGTGAAACAAAGTTTATTTAATGATCGTGTTGTGGAGTTATGATTTTAGTACCGTTCCTGTTAACTCTTCTATGATTAATTATTATGGTTTATTTTATTCTTTAATCTGCAAAAAACTCTTAAACTTGCTCTTTCAAGAAAATGTTTATGACCTAGAAATGCATTGAAAAACTATTCCATAGAGTTTATAGATATTTTTTTATTTCCCAGACCCGTTGTCGTTAAATTCTTGGTAATGTTGTTTTCGACTTCTTATGACCCCTCCCAAAATGAAATCCTGTATCCACCCCTGGTGAGTAGTGCCCCTCTTGTTTACAATGAAGGTGTCCATCTTGGCCATCTTCGTTTATCTGTTGAATGAGGAATTTGTTAGCATATACACAATACGATCCATGGTTATCTCCATGAAAAAGGAATGAATGGGCTATACACTTCAATAATAAACACAAAAACATTCGGTTTTAACCCTTAAAGCGCTAAGCTAAAATATAGGCTACCGCTCATTTAGAGTTAAAAAAAATATATTTATTTTCTCAATGTTCTTTTTAAATTTTGATTCTTAGGGTTAAGTAATACACATAAAAAATACTCAACTAATTTTAAACTTGTTTTAAATATTTTTTAAGAATTAAAAAAATTAAAACTAAACTTAGTAGAATTTACAATTTAGTCAAAAACTAAATGCATAAAAACAATACTTATTGTTGTCTAAAAATAAAATAATTATGTACTAAACTAAGGAAAACAAGAACTTATACAAAACTAAAACTTTGGAATGAATATACAATACAATAACAGTACAAATAAATAAGAAACGCTGAGTGAAACAGATTGCGTCTATAAGAGTAAGCCTTGCTGAGAACACTTGCGATAGAAGACTCATTTGCTCTGGCGACAGAACACAAACTGATAAGATGTCACAGACATTGCTTATATTTTTTATTTGGTCTAAACATACTCAAAGAACATTTCTCTGCACTCTATTTTCGTGAACTATGGAATCATCTAAGCATGTGTTTGTGTACAGTATTTGCGTTTAAAGACGCTAGGCGAACTTTAAGGGTTAAGCTGATTAAACAATGCTCGAAAGTCACCAGACTTAATTAAACTAGATTTGCAGATGTGAGTGTTCACTTTAACTCTGATATGAAATTTTTAGTCATCCCTAAAAATGTCATCAAGAAAATCTTGTCGTCTCCTTCAGATTCTGACTATAATTGCTGATGAGTGACTTTATCTACATCAGTGATTTTATGTGCAATCATAATTAAGGCCTAACATTTTTGTGTAAGGTGTATACATTTTTGTAATATACAACAAGCAAAAATGTCCATCAAGTTGATTTCTTGGCAATACTTTATAACTTCTGCCTGACTTTTCCAAAGCAGTATCAGAAACTCGCAGGTGACCTGGAGATTTTTCATATTACACGGTACAACTTGTTTCAACAAATTATGCCAACAAACCTGCTAAATAATAAAGTAAAATCTACTCATGTTCTCCTTTCAAGAACAAGAATGTTTGATTTATTTTAATTTCCTTTGTTTAGCATATAATACTGCAAATATCACTATTATATTTTTAGATAGTTCTTCATGGTCTTTTTGGGAAAAATCTTATTTAAGATAATATTATACTAGCAAGATACCATGCTTCACTACAATATGAAAATTAATTTTAATTTATTTTTAAATGAATAGCAAAAGAACTCAACATTTTAAAAATGTATAGTAACATAAAACTAATTTAAATGCAAAACATAAGTTTTTTAATTTGATGCCTGGTGATTAGAATAAGGAATTTTTGAGAGATTCCTGTAGAGATGAATAAATGCAAAACTGAACAGATGTAAAGGCCTATTACAGATTTGATATTCCGTTAAACTAAAATAAATAATACACCTCCGCGGCACCTATCGGAAATTATTCGAAACTCTTCAAAAAACATTGGAACATATGATTTTCATACGGACGGCAACATAATTAATTCGTAAAACTAAAAGAACCGAAATTCAGGTCAGGAAATAATGATGGCCTATAAGAAAAGATTTTATATAGAAGAAGTGTTTTAATTTAATATGTTAAACTAACTACTTATTATTATCTTTGTAAATGTATTTTAACAAAATTTATAGGAATATACAAAATTTTAATCATATTATACTTCATCTCATATTAATTCATACACATAATATATAGCCTACGGTAAAAGTCAAGAAGGAAAGAGGAAAAACATATGTTTAAAAAAAAGAAGAAATTTTCAGAGCTAACAAAGGAAGCCTATTGTAAATGAATAAATGAATTTTAAAAAATATTGAAGAAAAGATACGATTTTATATTGGTGAAACTTTTAGATGAAACTGTATCTTATTAAATGTTTGATAAATTTAACATTGAATACTACTGTCAATAATAAAGTTTCATACATATAGGCCTAAACGAATGTTAAATATTGAGAGGACTATAATTGGTAAGAATGTTCTAATTTATAACCTCATTTTAATTTTGTTATATTTGTTCTCCGAACTGCCAAGAACCGAAACTTTTATATTATAAATAAACTGATAATGCCTGTTTTTTTTTTATGTGTATAATAATTTATGTGTGGACAATTGAACTTGGTGCTTCGATATAGACTTGTGCTCATTTTATCCACATTACCATTTATCATATAATAATTTTCATTCATCCTTTGTTTATCCTAAAATCACTTCTTGTTTTGAATATTATTTTATTATATATTTCTTTTATGTTGATCTAATTTTTTTTTTCTTGGAAAAAGACGGCACCAAACCCCTCCCCGAAGTTAATTTATCTTTGTGTTCTATTCTATAAATTTGTTCCAATACCATATTCTATTTTTTATAAATTTTTCCAACTTTCTTAATTTGTTTTAAATTTGTGTTACTTGTATTCACCGAATATTCTGAAATAAAATATAATTTGAGTTTGTATCAAAATATTATACCTTATTTTTCTTAGAAAATATTAACAAATTAGTAGCAACAAATAAAATAGTAGAGAGTTATTACACCTTTTTACTTTTTATGTTTGAAACTTGTCTAATTCTGTTATATTTACTGTTTACTTAATTTATTAAATTACTTTTTATACAAAATCCATATTAAAACTGATTTAATTAAAATCTGTGATTTTAATTACCTTTTATTTCTAAGTTAATCATTTTATTTTACCAAAAGGTTTTTGGGTAACTTTTCTTCTGTCCTAAGGACCTTTTACGTCCATTATAAAGATTTTTAAATTTCTTAAAAATTATAATTTTTTACTTTTCTTGGTACTTCTATTTTGTTAATAACTTTTTATTTGTTAACTTATTTTAAAAACTTCATTAGACTTTTTTATTACATTTATTAATTTACATATTTTACCATTTTGAAAACAACTTTGTAGTTAACTTTAAATTTACACTGTTCTTTAGGCTTCCTAATCAATTTGGCCTGGTTTTAAGCAACCTTGAACTTTGAAAGTTGGTCCAGATAACTCTGTACCATGATGTGTTAGGGACTTAGTCGATTTTACTTTGAAATTGAAAAAATATTGCCTTGAGCGGATAGGCGCTTAATCCGTCTCAATGGGTTCTCTAAGTTGCTTAGGCTAGTTCGTTAGCCAAAAAAATCCAACAACAACTGGAAGCATGTTATTTGACCGGAAGTAACTATTTTTTTTTTTTAACTAAAATGAAACTTTTAGAGTTTTATCGAAAAAAAAATAAATATAGGATATTATTCTGCACATTTTGATTTTTACACGACCTTTTAGCTCGCTTGGTTCAAAATCGAGCAAAACGTAAAAATACCATAAAGTGAAGCTCTTACACCAGTAACAAAGGAAGACGGTTAAATATAATGGAAAACATGGACATTTTCAAACTAAAAATGAACGAAGAAAATATTATTAATGAACAAATTAACAGTCAATCAGAAATAACTTTCCAAAATCTGAAATTGTTGAAAATATAAAAAAAATAAAAAAATAATAAAGTAAAAGAGTAGGTTTATATTACATAACGTGTTGCCTAACATATTACATAACAGGTTACATAAGAAGCAGTACCGGTAGAAGGAGGAGGGGTGTGGCTAACTATATCTAGACGATTCCATAACGGATGAATCCAGTACTGAAATAGGTCTCGATAATGGAGGAACTCCAAAACGCGTCGACAAATTTAAGTGAAAGTGTTACGTTAGGATTGGCAGAAAATTGTACTAAAACTTATTTCATGGATCCTATCAGATATAATTTGTATAATAATATTATATGTTATTTTAACAAATTTATTTTATTTCCAGGGTTAAATTCACAAATCTGTGTAAATCAACTTCTAAGAAAAAAAGACATTCCTATTAAAAAGAAGAAGAAAGAAGATAAAGTCATTCTAAAAAATGTATCAGAGTCTAACAAGAAATATCTTAAAAACCCAAAAATGGACATAAGGAACTGTCTTGCTTTAGCAGGGGAAAAAACTAAATTAACACAACAAAAATTATTGGACGAATTCAATTTACTGTCCCAAAAAGTCAAACTAGATGAAAGTATGACTATTGAATTAACTACAATTAATGACAATGAAGGTGTTAAATCTCCCGACTTGCACAATGAAGAACTTAATTGCTCTACGCCTGAAAGTATTTGTAAAGAAATAGTAGAATGTGAACCTTCAAATTCAAGTTGTGTATTTTTTGCTAATTCAGAGTTAAATAGGCTTATAACTAATGTTGTAATGCCTAAACCTGTTGTAAAACCAACATCGTCAATTTTGAATGCAAACAATTCTTTTAATTTGGACAGTCTTAAAAGTAAATTAACTTTAGATTTTATTGAACAATTTAATATCAGTAAGACATTTAAACAAAGTTCAAACTGTGAAAATTCTTTCATCAAACATAAGTCAATTGCCCGAGTATTAAGAGATGTTAAAAATATATGCATTGATTCGCAAACTAAATTCTCACAGTCTAATATGGTTGTTGAAAATATCAAAAACAAAACGAGAAAACTTATTTTAGAAAAAGTGGGCAATGGGAAAGATAAACTCTTGACCCATAACAAAATCCTACAAAAATCATTAAGTGAAAATGATACCAATAAAAAATCTGAAAATATAAGTCTAATTGATATTTCTTACACAATATTTGAAAGCGATGGTATTAGTTCTGATTCAAAAGCATTGTTTGAAGACCCTAAAGCTGTAGCTGAAAATGAAAATCGTTTGTGTTATAAAATTAGGTCTAAACAAGAAGAAGATTTGCCAATTCACTTGTTAAATGATAGAAAATGTAGTCAAACTTCTGAAGTAGTGTTAAATGAAGATGTTTTAAATTTATCAGATATTGGCATTGAAAATTTAAATACTAGTAAAAATGTTGAAAACATCAGCCTGGTAAAATTGACTCTTGATTTAGAAAATGGCAATGAAAGTAAACCAGCATCGCAAAGTGATCAATCAATATCATCAGATATTGTAGGTCTTGATGATTTATTCACAGAAGAAGTACAAAATGAAATGGAAAACACGTTATTTAAAACAACTCCACAATCCTCCAGACAAATATTAGATGGAAAACAGAATTCTTTGGTCAAGAAAGAAAAATTAAATGATCAGATCAATCATTCTAGCAATATAATTAATCAAAAAGAATATTCATCAGCACAATATAGTAATATGAACAATGGTAAACAACATTTTGTAGAACCTGATTTGGTTGGCATTGATGATTTATTTGGTGAAGATGATGATTTATTTAGTGAAGAGGGTGATTTTAGTAGGTCAAAAAAGTCTCTTACTGATGTAATCAAATCTACTCCTACTCGTATTATAAATAAAACAGTACCTTATCATAATCGGTCTTCATTTATAAAAGATAGTCCTGTTATAAGTAGATGCATGAACAGTTTAACCACTTCTGAAAGTTTATCACAAGATAAAAAGATACTTCAATTTAAAATTCCTGAAGAAAAAATAAATTTAAATTCTATAAAAATTAATTCTTGTGCTAGTAGTGACAATGATTCGGAAGTAGAACTTTCTCCAATATTATCGGGAAGACCTTCTCAAGTAAATAACACATTCTGTTTGTCTTCTAAGCTTCGAAGGGAAAATCTCTTTCCTGACAAAAAATATTTCAAACAGAAGTTAAAAGAACATAGTGGTCATCTTAACCAAAACCATAGTGGGAATGGTCAAAATGCTAAAATTACTAGCGAATTAATCTTTGATGATAAAATGAAGAATGTGAACAATGATAGTGATATTTCTGTTAGTCAATTATTTGAAGATTCTGATGATGAGAAAAATTGTGACGAGGGAAACTACAGCATGTACACAATAAGCCAATTAGTTAAAAAATCTTCTGATTTTCATGTGAACAAAATTGAGAAGGATTTTCAAACTTCAAATGAAAAAAATGAATTTAAGGAATTACACAATATTAGTCAGTCCAATATATTTACGGACGATGTAAGTGTTGATGACATTTTTGAAGATGATAATACAGAATTTGAAGTCAAGAATAAAATGTTAAATTATGAAAATACTTCCAAAATTAGTCCAAGCATTCTAAAAAATGTTTTAAAGAGAAAATCAGATGTAATACAAATAAAACCAAATGATAAGCCTACTGTAGAATTAAATTCTGTACAAAAGACAATATCAGATGCTTGTAAACTTGAACATTATAGTTTAAATTCTGAAAGCAACAGTTTTAAAAATAGTACAAAAGAAAAATCTGTTATCGGAAATCAATCCGACTTTTTTCCAAAAATGCTTGGAAAGAATCACAAATCTAATTGCAAATCATCTCCATCAAGTAAAACAACATTCACTAAGAAGATTTTTGTAAGCAGTGAACAATATAAAAGGGAACCAGTATTATCTTCTGGTTGGATGAGTGCTAGAAGAAATTCAACTCCATTGAAAGGAAGTACAACATCCTCATCAGTGCAATGGTTAGACTGCACTGATTCAGACACTAATAGTGATCTTTTTGAAAATTTGGTTGGTGATCAAAAGAAAGAAAAACAGAAGAAAAATATAAAATTCAAAGAAAGGAAGAAAACAAAAAAGGTATGTGCATTATGTTTTAATTATTTTTAAATATTTGTTAAACTCTTAAGTTGACTACAAACATTATGTTTTAGTTTTCTTTTTACAGTTGAAATATGTACCTTGAATCAGCAAATACTTATATATTTTAAGATTAAGTAACATCTTTGGATTTCAACGTTGTAAAAATATACCAAAGTTATAATCAGTTGTAAGTTGAATCATTGTTTGTAAAAGCGCAGTTAGACATAGATGACTAACATCTACATACAGCCCTTGCTAACTAGAGTTCTAGGTAAAGCCAGCTAAGATGTCATATGAGTGTTGCAATACATAACTAAACACATTTTTTAATTGAAAAAGTTCGTTGAAGCTGTATATCGTCGGGTTACTGCTAAAAGTGACCAAGTCAAAATTTGGGAAAATCCTGTTTTTGTGGTCATCTATATTGTACAGTAAGGAACTTTATCAGGAAAAAATGCCAAAGTCATTATTTACAAAATTGTAAGACTAGAGAGAATAAATGTGTTTTAACCAAGTTTTGGTGAGGAAATTATTATTCAGCTAAAGATGACCATATTTTGTTTTTAATAAACCTTTGAAGTATATACATTTTCTTAAAACACATTCTTTTGCCTTTAAAGTGATATATAATATGTTATACTTTTAAATAAGGTAACAGAGTTTTTTTTTAAATACCGGTACTACCAAAACCCCTAAGTACAAAACTCATGACAATGTGGAAGGGTCCAGAGTTCAAAGTGTTGAAAATATTTAGCTGACCAGTGTGAATATTTCACAAGTGGAGTACTTACCTAATTTAATACGTTGATTTAATTGCATTAATTACATTTATGTATTTACATTGGTTAATAAATAACAGTTTATAATGCTTTATTTAATTTGATTGCTTGATTTAATTTGATTGATTTGCGTGATAGATGGCACCTTTCATTAGGAATCATATTAATGTTTTTTTAATAAATTTTTTAACATACGTTTTTTAGACTATAAGCTTTAAGCTATTGTCTATTTTTCATCAATAGCGGTGAAAATAAGCTTTAAAATGATGTTTGAATCATTAATTATGAGCCACAAAATAAACATGTTTATAATAATTGGAGATATTATATGTGAAAATATATTATGGGCCTGTTGCCACAAAAGAAATGACATATGAAGTTCTGAGAAGCCAAGGGGTACAAGTGACATTTTTTGAATAATGGAGTTAAGTGCAGAAACTGGCTCTTCAACACTTTAAAATGTTTGTGGCCAAGGAATATAACTAAGTCTATCATGTGCTGAGATCTAGTGGCGAAAAATAAAACTACTTTGTAGAAGAGCTGTTTAGCTTAGAAGCCTAGGGATACATATTGTAAAAATACATTTGAAATTTACTTGTAAATTACATTTTATTAGCCTACATAACTTCTAATTCCTGTTAGTAGCCAAGGGGTACAAGTGACAACTTTAAAATACAAGTTTAAGGTACAAGATAACAAAGAATAAGAGGATGAAAATCATATTAATCCTTTTTATTATGTTAGGCTAGAACCTAGCAATTACAAATGTACTAGTTTTAATGATCATGGTTTTACCTGGATTTGATTATAACAGTTTAACTTTAAAAACTTCACTACACTTATACCCCTTGGCTTCTCAGCCCTTCAATATATGATGTTCTGTAATTATTTTCCAAATAATTAATATTGTAATCATTCATGTTATTGTACATGTAAATGTTATTTTATTCCCTTAACAAATGTTATATGTCAACAGCGAGTCAAGGAAGATACAAATGGCTTTGTAGTTAAAGAAGCGGATGTGTCAGGGCCACAAATATCAAGTGATGAAGAAAACACTAGTGGTTTAGATGACCTCGATGACAGCTTTATTGACGATTGCACTCAACGGCCAAACACTTCAGTTAATCAAACTGCCCTGGATATACAATCTGTATATCTTCAAACTGCAAGGTGAATTACTTTAAAATTGTTAATGGTTCTTAGTGGATTTTGAATAAATTAATTCATAATAATGTTTTGATGTAGATAGTAGCCGTATAAGTTGAAAAATGAACTTGTTACTAGTTGGGTGGAGTGTCACCGAATATTTAGTGTTTGTTGAGGTTTAAATTTAATAAAGTACATTTTTATTCTTCGAAGTGTTGTATAGAGAGTTGTGTCATAGTCTGATACCTGTGTCGCATAGTGATCTCAATTTTGAGAAAGATGGTTTCATAAAAGTGAAGTGAAATCTGTCAAAAAATGTCAATAATGCTCAATTTGATTGTATGACTATACGTTGAAAGCTTGCTCAAGTATAACTTTTTCACACATATTCTTTTCTTTGTTATTTTCTGCATTTGTTTATTAATTTTTTACTATAACATATTTTCATTTTGTATGTGTATAATTTAATTTTGTACAAGCCATATTTAAATACATTAATTTTTATTACAGAGTTTCAGTGTTAAAATTTTTGACATGCAATTTGTTTAATATAGTTTAACATATCATATTAAACAGTTTAAACCAGCCATCATTATATTTCATTGAAATCCACAGTTCAATTTCTAAAATACATCTACAGTGATTGAACCACACTCGAAATTTGTAAAGGTAAATTAATTTAATATTGTGCAATTGTGAATCGCATTGATACTTTACGGACTCTTTTTCTGACGTCATAGTCAATACACGGGAGATGGTTACTAGCTAGATAAAGAGCAAGAACTGTAACTGTGATTACAGGTTGGTAAATATGTAATGTAGTGTGTGGTGTGAAAGAAGAAACAAAAAAATGTTTTTTGAGGTTACAAAGTAAATCCTGCTCACTCCCATGCCTTGTTGAGAATTGATCTCACAGTATTTCTTTCATACTGTTGCCTCGTCAGTTCCGGTCTTTCCATTCTAGAATGTTCTTTGTACCTTGTCATGAGACTAGTGACTTGTTTCTTGAAAATTCTTTGGTTTGCACTTCTGTCTTTTAAAGCTGTATTTTAATATTAAAAAAATAATGTAGGTTTGTTTTATTATTGATCACTTGAATTATTATTGAATTACTTTAATCTTTATGTCGGCATATAAGAAATACTTTACATTAATTAAATCTGTTATTTATTTTCTTCTTACAATTTCACTTATTTAAAATCCTTATTCCTTTTTTAAATTTAATTTTTAGTATTAAATTAAAATTAAGTTTCCTTTTTCAAAATAAACTTTTATGATTATGCTTTCATGAAAATTGTGTACGTTACAAGTAGGAACAAATTGTCAGACTACATCTATTTGGCAAACTTGATCCAAAGTGCAGGTGCATGTACGGTTTGATGTAAATACAGACTTTGAGCGCATGACTAAAGTATCAACTACCATCCTCAAGTAAAGAGTGAAGTAGATAAGACGTTGTGTCATGATAAAGATATTGTTGTAACCATAATAATAAATAGTCTCAAATACATATTTTGTACTAGGAATTAATTTCTTATGTTTTAGGAGTCCTATGAGAAGGCCAGGTTGTTTCAAAATTCCAAATGTTAGACGTTCTATACTCGAAATGGATGTATTTTCACAAACTGTCATTGAAGACCAAGACTCTTATGTAAATGTATGTTCAAATTTTATTATTCTAAATAAGTTAAGTGGTAATATTACATTTTTATGCAATCTGGGACCATAATCTGTTGTAAATGAGATTCATTCAATCTATTAAAATACCTTGATTTACATTTTTACATTTTTTAGCTTAAATCGCTGGTTTTGAATGTAACCTATCAATAATTGAAATTTACTGCTGGATTGTGTCATATTACAATATTTATAATTTGTATGTAAATGAAATAACTCGTCATTGATCATAACAGTGTTCTTCAATGTGTACTTCGAGGTAAATTAAAAAGTCTATTATAAACAAACTTATAAGTGTTACAGTTCAGATAAAAATATCAATGTCTAGAAACCTGCATTTAATTAACCCTCCAAATGCTAATTAAATCACTTTAAAGTGCTGGACCATATTTGAGCATCTTGCAGGGTTAGTTTAACAATTATTTTTTTATATGAGAATATATTTAAATAGCATGTGTTATATATCAAATTGTTCATAACAACATGTTCTACAATATAAAATAAAACACATAACCACTTGGTGTTAAAAAATGACGTCCTTAGAGTGTTGGAGTAAAAAATTTGTTTATATATTTTTTAATTTGTAGGCACATAGATAGTCTTGAAAATGTAGTAATGTAAATTCCAAAATATACAAATTGTTCTAATTTTAGATCTGAATATAAGAAATATATCACAAAAAACTAGTTAATCTAAAACATTTTCTAAAAATTTAAAAAATAACACATATGGTAATTTTGAGAAAAATGTATTATACAGTACGTGAATAAGTATTTGTATACCATTTCACAAATAAACCATGTTCAGTCCATCTTCGTCACTAATATGGGTCCACAAGTGCTAAATGTTTAATATAATAATAAGATATGTACAGAAAAAAATGTTTATGGACCGACTAAACAACCTTAGTCAGTTGCATAGTTTTTACACAAACGTACACAAACCACAGCTTACTTACACAGCTGACAATATTGCCATCTGTTACTATTTTTCTTCCAAAGATGACAAACTTGCACTGCCTACTAGATAGAAAATTCAATTTACTTTCATTCTATGTGAAGGGCAAGTTTATCCGATAACTATTAGCTTAGATATATCGATTTTACAGACTATCGCACTGTGCGACCCTACCACTTTCAAATGGTCTGAACAGGTCGCACCGTGCGATAGTAGCACTTGGAGGGTTAAGACAAACATTTTGTAGATTCTATATATTTAGCAATGTCATCAAATTTTTATTTTTATTTTCAGGATTCGTTTTGTGTAGACGAAACAGAAATAATTGAAAATGATCCTTCAATTTTAGAGATAGCAGAGCAGATTTTAGAAAGCAAACAAACTAAGCGGGAAAAAAGGAAAAGGAAATACTCTAGTTCTGATTCAAGTTTTGAAGAAATAAACCCAAAAGTAACAGCAATTAATGAAAGTTTGCCTGTAAGAAGAAAAAACAAAGTTCTCAGAATTGTATCAGATAGTGAAACTGACATGGGTTCAGATATTGATTTGTAAATTTACAGATATTCTAATTTTAAAAGTTACCAAAAAATATTATTAGGAAAATACTGTGTATTGAATAATAATATCTTAAGATCAAGTAGGTTTTGTACTAAGATGTATATTTTGAAAAAGTTGCTAACTCTAATTTGTAAAAACTACCTTTATAAGGTCATGTCAAATTATATATAATATGCCTTATAAAAGTAACGAAATGACCCTTGACATTAAAATAAAATAATATATGATATTATAAGTCTGAATTATATGAATGTATTGTTCAATTGTTTCTTGTACTATAACAGTTTATTTGACATTATTACTTATTTTCTTATTTTATTCATTTTTCTCATCATTTATTCTTGTATTTATATATTTTTTTTATTACTTCTATATATAATTATAATATATTATGTTCCTATTATTATGCTTGTAAAGTATTATTATATTTTGTAAAGTAGAAATAACATTTTAAATATCAAATTGTAATTTATTTATAATATTAAAATGATAGTACAATTTTACCTCTATTATTTCATATCTATCAAATTATGAATGCACGTTTTAATAGAAACTTGATATTATTATAAATTATTTTCTTAATTCTTTATTTATTGCATTTTTTTAAAGGGAAGATGAACTTTTTGGTGTAAAATTAGACCTCATAATAATAATTTATATTGTTTTTTCTATTTAGATAAAATTGTGTAGACTAAATCTACTATTATTGTTTTTATTTTCATTTCCATTCCTTCCATTATTGCCAAAGTTACAGGCAGCTCTTTTATAATAGTTAATTTGAATTCTTGTACAATTCAAATTGATTCAGCCAAAGGCAAACATACATTGCTACAGTCAATAGTGTAAAAAATCCTGTACTCTAATAAATCACTCTAAAATAATTCATTTATTTATCTTGACTAATTGGAAAACTATCACCATTTTTTGTACACGGAATTGTTTGAATTACATCCTTATATATAATACATGAAGCCGTTTTTTGTAAACACAACTCCTCCCTTATTTCTGGACCAATTTTAATGTTTGAGGTTTCAAAAAATTCGTCTCATTTCGTAGTTTTGCAATAAGGTTTTAGATGTCTAAAATTCTTATCCTTAATGGCATGAGCTAATCTCAAAGGTCAGGTTTTCCCCATAAGATTAACATGGAACGAATTTTAAAAAAACATTTCTATATAAAACAGCTGTCTATAATAAGAAACAAACTAATCCAGTTGCTTTCGTGGATGTAAATAATTATGTTAATAGTAGCCTATTCAGTAGGTTATAGAAACCTTCTTAATGTTAAACAGATAAAGTCCGATTCCCTTCGTTGGTATTTTTGTTCAAAGAACAAAAAATGCCTCGAGTAATTATAGGTTAGGCCTATAATGATGAAACAACTTCTTGAATGTATTTAAATTCATTACCATAGCAACCAATTGAATAAAATAACAGATAAAACAGTTGATTCGGTTGTCCAGCTTTTAGTACAAAACAATATTTTAAGTTAGGCCTAGACAAATCAACACATGTTTCAAGACACACAATACAATAAAAATTGTGTTATTGCATTTAAAAATAAGAAAAAGCTATGTTATATCCTTATTAAAAATAAATAAGACATATTATAATTTAATAGTAGGCATATTTATTGATAATATATGGTACTTAATACGGTAGTTGAGTAACCAATATTAACAGCCGATTTCAAAATATGAAACAATTATTAAATAACTAGCTGACCCGGCAAACGTTGTTTTGCCATATAAATAATTTTCAAGTAATTTCTAGTGTAGACAAAAAATAGCTTAATTATTGTAAGTGTGTAAGAATGTGGTATATGCATGAAATAGGCATGGAGCGCTGTGAACGATGAGGGAATATATAAATAACAAAAGGCAAACATTATTTTTAAGTTATTATAATTTATTCATCCCCACCCCACCCCCCCACCCCCTTTAGGGGTTGGTGATATTGTAAGAAATGAATGTACCACTTCTGGCCCGACCCGGCTTTGCACGGATAAACAAATCAACCTGATACTAATAATTAGCCCAAGTGTTTTAGTTCATTGTAAAAAAAAAAAAAAAAAAAAAAATGTTCATTGTAGGCCTAACATAAAATTATATTCAGTTTTTGATCCAAATCAGTTGTTGATGAAAATCAGCTGTTTTAAGCTTTTCATACGAACAGCTGTTTTTTGTGCCCATGATAAAATCAAAAGAAATCTTTCTTCTTCTTCCTTAAGATTGACCTTCCATAAGATTAACATTGAAACTTTGAGGGCCACTGGGGCGTAGCCCTTATCACTAAGGGGTATGAAAAATAGATGTTAGCCGATTCTCAGACCTACTCAATATGCTCACAAAATTTCATGAGAATCGGTCAAGCCGTTTCGGAGGAGTACGGGAATGAACATTGTGACACGAGAATTTTATATATAAGATTATATAACTGCTATTATAAAATATACAAAATAATTTCATTTAACATTATTTTCCATCTTAGTTTTGACGTTACTATTAATCCTACACCTTTATTATAAACAAAACATAACATAGGCTATAAATGTAAATAATGATATGATATTTATAGTATTCAGAAGGCTATAAAAACATTTCTATACAAAACAGCTGTTTCGTAGAAGTAAATAATAATTTTTATATTAATTAGGAGGCTATAGGAACATTCTTAATGTTAGACAAATAAAATCCGATTCAGTTCGAAGGTAGTTTTGTTTAAAGAACAGAAAATGCCTCGAGTTCAAAGAAGAAACATTGAAAACAGAAGGAGGAGACAATTAATAAGAGATCTTGTGCGTTTGAGAAGAGTAGAAGAAGTGAGGCCTGGTTTAACAATAAGAAATCCAGATTCGCACACACTTGGAGAAATGAATAATATTTGCCAGTTCTGTTATGCAACGTATTTTGGAAGTAAAAAAAATACAAGAAGGATATATACATCGTGTTGTCATGGTGGTAAAATTAACTTGCTAAATGTTAAGTCAAACGAATTGATAAAAGAAATGATTACAGGTAACACAGACAGATCCAGACATTTCAAAACCTTTAGCAGAAACTATAATAATGCCTTGGCCATGGTAAGCACCAGTAGTAAGATTAAACCTAACCATGGTGGACCTTATGTTTTTATTGTTAATGGCCAAGTTCATCATAGGCTAGGAATAAATCAAAATATAGATGATGACACAAATAACCAATATGCTCAAATTTATTTTTATGACACTGAACAAGCAGCTAAAATGAGACACGATGCACCACAAAATATGGGTTGTGACTTTACCTTAATGAGAGAACTTACAAATTTACTAAGTGAAATAAATCCTTATGCCCAAGCTTTCAAAACAATGGGAGACATTCTCAGAGAAACTCTTTAGGATCAACAACAAAACGTGCACATGGTTATATTTATACAGACAGAAGTAGAGACCAAAGGCGGTATAACTTACCAACTGCAAATGACGTTGCTGCAGTATTCAGATCTGATGATGGTTGTCCCGAAGGCCCTCCTCAGTTTGTTGTGTACCCAAAAAATGGAGTGCCAGAGAATTTAGCAGCACACTGTTCAGGTCTTGACCCTATGGCGTATCCTTTATTATTTCCCTATCGAGATGAAGGATGGTTTCGAGGGATACCTCAAGTTGCAGAGCGAGCAACTAGACAGCGCAACACAGTAACGCAGTTGCAATTCGCAGCTCATAGATTCTCTGTCAGACAAGATTTCTCACCAATTATCCATGGTGGGAAATTATTTCTTCAATACATTGTTGATATGTTTACCAGGATAGAGGGAGAACGGCTGGCATTCATTAGAAGAGAACAATCAAAACTTCGTTCCGAACTTTATATGAATCTCCATGATGCAATACGAGCTCGGGCAGAAAACGAAGGTGCACGTATTGGCCGGCAGGTAATTTTACCAAAATCTTTCCAAGGCAGTTTTCGCAATCTACATAGTAACTACTTAAATGCAATGGCTATTGTCCGTCAATTAGGGAAGCCTGACCTCTTCGTAACATTTACGTGTAACCCAAATTGGGATGAAATAAAATCTAATCTCAAGTACAATGAACCTCCAAATATGCGCCCAGATTTGATCGTGCGTGTGTTTCACGAAAAACTTAAAGATTTATTGAATGACATAAGAATTAACAAATTGTTTGGCACAGTACTTGCTGTAATTTATACAATAGAGTTTCAGAAAAGTACCCTCATGCACATATTTTGATTACCCTTGCTGACGAATACACTCTTAGGGATGCAGAAACCATTGATTTAGCAGTTTGGGCTGAAATTCCAGATCAAAATCAATATCCTGATCTCCATGAAATAGTGAAAAAACACATGATCCATATGCCATGTGGAACAATGAATCCAACCTCACCATGTATGGTGGACGGAAAATGCTCCAAGTCTTTCCCAAAAGCGTTTCTGAAAGAAACTAGGGAGAATATAAACGGCTACCCTTTATACAGACGCCGTAATAACGGAAATACTGTAAACGTTCGGGGAAAAGCAGTAGACAACAGATTTGTAGTACCATACAATCCCTATTTCCTCAAAAAATATAACGCACATATAAATGTGGAAATATGTAGCACAGTCAAGTCAGTGAAATATATTTATAAATATATTTATAAAGGTTTTGACTCAGCATCAATAGCGTTTCGCAATGGTGATATTATTTACG
>JAGFPH010001879.1:98990-135524 GCA_018207615.1 Philaenus spumarius
GAATAGCAGCAAAATGTTCTTTTTGGATGCTCCGGCAGGATGTGGGAGAACCTTCATATAGAAAACTCTGATAGCCAAGCTGAAAAGTCTGGACATGGTTGTGCTCCCAGTGGTGTTTACAGGTAAATATTTTTGTTTTAATGAGATTGGAAGAAAAGAATATTTATTAATATAATTGAGATAATAGTTTTACATTTTGTTACGTGCTGTTAATTGGTGAAAATGTGATAACAACCTCTAAAAACTATACATATTAATTGGTTTTCTTTCCATAAGCTAAAGATCTGAAATTTGGCATTTGTTACTTTTAAGGAAATAAATATTTATTTAAATGCGTAAAGCCACAGATAAAAGAACAACTAATAGTTTTTTATCTGTAGTAAAGCTGATCATATCTATCCCGATCTATGCACACGCATATTTAAGTCGTATCTGTTCGATCTGCAACATCCAGCTAAGACTGTGATTTACCATTACCAGTCTGTAGATTTAGCGGTTGAAATAGAAGACGCTCTTCACTGTGAATTCTTTATTTTTAATTGATTTAAATTATTCAACAAATTTAATATACCTTGACGAAGCAATTGACGGGCAGCCAATGAACAATCATACCAAACTTTTTGTGAAATAAAAGATGAAAGAAAATGAGGGAGAAATATTACAATTATGTAACATAGTGATGCAAAACAATTCCCTGTAGCGAAGCACAGGTATTCAGCTAGTGCTATTATAAAACCAATATAACCTTTAAACCCATATACCTAATATAAAACTGTGATATGTAGCTTTTCCAATACGAATTTAGATTACAAATTATGAATCTATAAGTTGCCAAGACAAAATGTAAAGCCATTGTTAGAACTACTTTTTCAACTAATATAATACATTGAGGTTTGTGGATATTAAATTATATATCCCAGTCATTAATCATGGGTTATAAAATCAAATTCTTTGTTATAACAATTAGTACCTGGGCGACCGAGCATAACTGAGTATTTTTTGTTTTTTTTTTAAGAAAATGTATGTAAATACGAATCGCATGTACTGAATAAATATCTTCTGTACATATGAACTGTTTATTTAAATAATAATAAAAAAAAAAAACATAAGTGTAATTAGTTATAACATTTTATTATAATTTTTTTGCAGATATAAAACCTAGAGCATTTGAATCCTAACGTCCAAAAACCTCTATAGCTACATTTAGGTTATGTAACCTATCCAACGAATAGGCCATATTTGATATTGTTTATGTATTTTAGAAATAATAATTACAATCATTAGATAATTTATATTACCTTTTTAGAAATGCAAAGAATGCAGAAACTGGTGAAAATTTTCCAGAACGGTTAATAAAAGCACAAAAATAATGTTTTAGTTACCTTTGGTGTTTGAATAAAGAAATAAGTTGAAAATTATACCACCTGATACATTGTTAATGATTTATGTTTGTTAAATAGTATATAAACATATATGGAGCTAAAATTAACAGATTAACATCTGTTTGTAAAACATCTTTATTGTATCTACACGCCTATACTTAGTGACTTCAAAGGTAATATATAAAAGAAGTTCAGAGTTTAAATTTTATGCGCATTTTTGTAGACATAAGACCTGCACATTCGGTTCCTGACGTCAAAAAACCTATATATGCAAATTTTCATAAAAATCGTTTGAGCCGTTAGCGAGATTCCCGAAATAAATTTATAAACAAATATACAAGAATTGCTCGTTTAGTAAGATAAGATTAAAAAAACGATTTTCCGAAGTTCCATCCCCGGCGGACTCCGCCGAAGGCACTTTAATGAGCGGGCAGAATTTGTTTTCGTCTAGGGCGCCAAAACCCCTAGAGCCGGCCCTGTGGTTAGACTTACTTGATTTTAAATAGCTATTTTTTTATAAGAATTCTTCTTCAATGTGTTACAAAGCCTAATAAAACCTAATTAAAATACATTATAATTACTTGCAGATGCATTGCCTACTATCCAGCCCCTTTCAATTGCATATACAAGCAATCAATTAAAGAAAAAAGGGGGAAAATGCATTGCTTTTTATTTACTATAAACCCATGATTTTGATTTTCGCCATGATTCTGATTTTCAGTTAAAATAAAACAAAATGCAACAATTGGCATTAAAATTAGTGCATTGTTTTTATAATAATATTTTGTATGATTTTTTTCTAATTACTAATTACATAATATACAGTACAAATAAAACTCATTTACATGATTTATGTACAGTATTTGTCTCAAATAATAAAAGATTATTGAGAATTCTTGTTTAAAATTTTTTTATAAATTTGTATATCTAAAAAAGTACCTTTATATGCAAATTATGAAAAAAAAATGTATTCAAATTCCCCTTTATTGTCTATAGTATAACATTTTGTTCATTAAATTCCAGTTTTATTACTACATTGTTTAAATAATACAATGTTTGATATACATTACACAAAATAATATGTATGTTATACTAAACTATAGTTTTCAATTAATGCTGGTTTTACACCATAAAATTTATAGTAGAGATTGCCTTCTCGTAATACAATGTATGGAAGAGGAACAATATTTTTTAAACCGAATTGAAAACTAAGAGACTGAAGTACAAAAGAAAACTTTGTCTCAAATCTTTGTTTGCCTTTCTTATCAAATTTCTTCTTGTCCGAAGTAAATTTCTCTTTTATTACATCACGAAGTGTTTTTCTGTGTGTGCCAGTATCTGTTTCTTTAATGTATTTTCCTCCTTTGCCTTTTTTACTTTTACCATGCACTTCTTTATATTTGTTTTTAGTTTCTCTAGTTCTACTTCGAGATTGTTTGTGTTTACGATCTTTGTCATACCTATTCCTTTCTTTGCTTGCTATAGTTTTCCGATCTGTACTTCTTCCCCTGGATTTAGTACCTTCTCGAGTTTTATTTTTTATTTCTTTACCTTCTCTCCTTTCTTTTTTTGTTTTCATTGATCGTTCACGTTGTGATTTCATTTTACCCTTCTTACTTCTATCTTGTTTCCCGCTTAATAAATCCTCAGACTCTGAAGTTTCTCTTTGGCCTTTTTTAGTTCTGCTATGTTTTCTTGCTTTTCTACCATGCTTACTTTCCCGAAACTCATTTTTACTTTTTTTGTCCTTATGTTTACTTCTACTTTCAATATTTTCTTCATCTTTTCTCGATTTTCTTTCCTTACCCTTGCTCAATTTACTTGCTTTGCGCTTTTTGTTACTTTCATTTCTTTTATTTGATTTTTTACTTCTCGGACCCTGTGTTGAATACTCACTTTCAGATTTTTCATATTGTGAGTTTTCTTCTTCACTTTTACTTCCTAATCCTTTTCTTTTAGTTTTTTGTCTCATTTCTTGAAGTTCAGCTTTACTAGACTTTTTTGATTTTTGTTTTTTGCCTTTACCATCAGTAATATCCATGTCAGAAAGTTCGTCTTTTTCTTCAACTGAAATATAATTTTAGTGATTACAAAATATACCAGGTGTCTTAAAAGTCCCCTCCCCCTATTATTATTTTTTTTTTATTAATGGAAATAGACAGATTTGCTTTGGGGATTGTCAACATGATCAAAAATTTGGTTTTTTGGGGTATCATAAATTTCAACCCCTCCCCCAAAAATGGGGTATTTTGGGGGTAAGTCGAAAATTTTAAATGAGAACCAATATTGAGTGACACCTCATTTTAAAGGCCTTGATAAAAGAAGAAGATTGGCACAAACCGGAGGTCTGTACGTTGACTCTATCCAACACAATGGCCAATCAAATTTATAATTTTTGCCTCTTTTAAATAACATTAAAATGTTAAAGATGATTCATCTGTTATTTTTTACAAGGGTTTAATCCAGTAGATCACTTAATCTAAGTTATAAAACATAGTAATTGGTATAAAAACAGTAAAGGTAAGCCCTCTGGGATTCCCAGGTACTGGACTTTGGGTTGATACAACCTTGCTTTGTTATTTATAACTGTGCATGTTTGTCGACTCCTAATAGTAAAAAGTTACATCATACGAAATTGATAAGAAAGCCTCTACACTTGGTTTAAAAATCATAAGACTGCCACCGTACTACTGTAACTACAATCCTATTGAACTTTTTTGGTCAAATCTGAAAAGGTGTGTAGCTGCATGCAACAGTATTCAAGCTGAACGACATTCAAGATTTGTTTATGCAAGCTGTTAACTCCTTCTCCTCAGACGATTGATGCAAATGCGTAGAACAAGTGAAAAACAAGTTGATGAGAACTGGACAAATGAAGGACTTGATGACATTAGTGTCCAAGAATTAGTTATCATTTTAGCTCCTGGTGAATCGGATGACAGTGACAGGGAAGGCAGCGATGACGAGTTGAATATGTTTAAGTTGAAATATCCACTCTTTGTTCCAAATTCGATCAAAATGAAGAGAATAAGTACAGATGAAGTGAAATGACTGTCGTTTTAATGGTATATTCTCAATTTTTTTTTTTTTTTTTTTTGTTATACGGTACGTGAAAACTTGGTTATAATTTCCTGCTACATATAAAATTAAAATTCTACTCCACAAACAAACTAAAGCTATATTTTTAAAACCAGAACAAATTATTAAATACATTAAATAGAAACTATATAGGATTGAATTATATCACTTTAAATCTGCAATGTCAACCAAACCCCTGGGGTTGCCCTATGTTGTACGCCGTTTTGCAATGTTCTAATGAAAATTAAAACATAATCGTTAAAACTACCACAGTTATGGTAACTCGTAGATCATAAAGCTCTGATGTCAGGCAATGCTAAATAGAGTTTAAGCTACTACAAATTTTCTAATGTAAACTGAACTGTGACATCATACACACATTGCCAACTGTGTATGGTTACTATTTATGAATTTTATTTGTTAATTTAAAAAATATCTTATTTTAATTTATATTTTCCAAATTACTTTTTGTAGTTAAATATGCATGACTTGTACTTGTAGGTGAAAATTGTGGTTCCCAAAATGAATAGTTAAACGATTGAATATCTAACTTTAATGAAACATGATTTTAAAAGTTAAGTTAGACTTAATATGCAGGCAATTACTAAATGTATAAACAATAAGTTTGATAGACAACTCTATTAAGAAAAACAGTTGAAATTTGATTAATAATTATTAGTTGTCTCCATTAAAAAATAAAAAAAAGTTGTTTAATTATTATCATGCCTTATTTTACTTTTATAAAAATCCCTATCAAATTTATAGTTTAATCAAATTTGTATAATTAATTTATATCATATAACAAAAAGACTTGCTCAGCTGAATTTGACCTACAAATTAATTTGTACTTTATTAGATTGTCTACATATTTTGTTTTATCTATAAATTATAAAAAATATCAAATGTTTAGAACGATTCTAAACATTTGATTAAATCAATATTCCGTGAGCTGAAATGGAATCAAAATTAAAAATATGTAAATAATGAATACTCAATATGACACTTAACAAATATTTGTATCTATATATACATAATTAATTTGCTAGGGGTTATTTTGTGAGTAGAACTCCTCCTAGAGTTTTTAACCGATTTTGATGTTTTTGGTGTCATTTTACAGAGCTCACTCTGAAGTTGTGCTTCCCTTAAAATGAGCTCAATGTATGTTAAGGGCTTCGCCCCAGTGGCCCTCAAAGTTGCCATGTTAATCTTATGGAAGGTCAATCTTAAGGAAGAAGAAGAAAGATTTCTTTTGATTTTATCAGGGGCACAAAAAACAGCTGTTCGTATGAAAAGCTTAAAACAGCTGATTTTGATCAACAGCTGATTTTGATCAACAACTGATTTGGATCAAAAACTGAATATAATTTTAGGTTAGGTAAATCAAGCAATAGCGAAGCATTGCCCGGTCCACTAGTATGATAATTAATTTCAGTGACATTGAATTGTAAAGTAATTATATTTTTATTTCACATAAAAGTACCTACCTAAATATGCTCTGAAACACTTGTGTTCAGTCTTGGATTGCTCGGAAAGACCTTTATTTTGGCATATTTGAGAGCAGTAAAATACTAAGCCACAAATTGGGCAAGCAACCAGTTCACAATTCTTTATTCCACATTGGAAGCATATCCTATACTTGTCAGCCTGTTAAACAACTTTGATTTAAAATAATACAAGTTTTGATACCTTTTATAATATTGTTTTAGTGCTAAAGTGAGTTTTGAACCCAAAAACATAAATTAAAATAGATAATTTATAGCAAATTTTAGAAGGAAAATGGTGTAAAAATCTAAAACCATACAATTAAAAACAATTTCCTGAATACTGGTTAACATTTTCTCTAATGTTCTAACTTTCTGAAGAAAAATAACGTGAAATTGGACTATATTTGTAATATCTTTAAATGTAAAGAATAAAATAGAAAAAAATTACTAAATATTTCAGTTAATATAAATATTTTTTAATACTTTTAGTCAAATAAATTTGTTGCCAATGTGATAAGTAGATTTTTTCCAAACAACTAACACAATAATAACAATGTAATGGATAAATGTATATACAGAATGTTCACCCCTCATTGTATGGTTAAAAATGTATATAAGTTTTTTTAACCCCCTCAATATTTTTGTTACCGTACTGAAAGTAAGTTAACAAATCTTTTTATATATCTTGTGTTGCATAACAAGACAAATGTTTTGACATATTTGACCCTCTATGATGTGTTACAAAGTTTTGTAAATTTTTTTCAGTAACAAAAATAATAAAGGGGTTAAAGGAACTTTATGAACACTGTGTATATATGTTACGGGTAAAGTTATATTAACGGTTAAAACTTCGGTTAAAACTAGGTTTACCCAGGTAATCCTAGTTTTAACCAGTAATCGCATCTTTACCCGTAACATATACACTTAATAAATCTAAGAAATAAATGATTTAATCTCTTGTTTTATGTCCTACATAAATAATGTATTACATACTTATTTCATAACAATGAGACGGAATAAGCCTAAAATAAATTTAAACTCTGCAAAGCGTTCTCTGTTTGTTTTTTTTTAATTTTGTTTTGTTTTTCACCTTATAACAACTAAAATGTCACTATAAAATAATACTATGGTTTTCTTTCCATGACCTATGGTATCTTATTTCAATTGTCTGATAGGATCTCATAGAGATCATAGGTTCATACTTACCTGCTTATTATGCAATATTTACTTACTGTGACATCCACTCTAAATTGTGAAGTACTTTCTCTGTGTATTCTTTCTTTCTTTTTAACATTCTGTTTACTTTTCTCTGCAATGACAGAAATAGTTTGTTCTTCCTCATTTGTTAGCTCCTGAAAAAGAAACATAAAATACATTAATTAAAGATAATTTAAGTAAAATTAATAATTATTAAAGACAATGGAAAAAAGTCAATATTATCTAAGGATTTTACTTCTTGGACAGCTACAGTACCAACATAAAATAAAGTATAGTGATCCTGAATATGTTTTAGTTTTTATATTAATGATGTGTATTTCATCAGTTGTAAAAAAAGTAATTTTACAAAAATCTCTACAATCAAACAAATATACTGAATTTAAAAAAAGATTTCAGAATTTAATATAGTAAACTTTAATTTATTGACATGGATTTAAGTGGGAAAATATGTAACTTGAATTACTAGTGATACACTATAAATTGGTAGTAGAATGGTTTTGTTTTCATTTTTTTAAACTTTATATTTAAATAAATTACATTTAAGATGTATTTACCTGTTCTTTTGTTATTAAGTGAATTGCTTCTTTGATATCTTGCTTAGATATACTTAATGCACCACTTTCTACCATCACTTGTAAATTCTCTAGCAAACTTTTACAATCAAACCAGTACTGGGCTTTTAAAACTGAAGGATGGTCTCTTAGATCATCTTCATGTGATTTTTCACTAAAAATAAGAACTAAATTATGATTTTTCTCATTTAAAAAAATATATATTCATACTGTAATTTCTTTTAAGAATTTAACACGTTTTAATCAATTATAATCAAATATTTACTCAGTTGAAGGTTTAAAGGCAAAATGTTCAATATTAATAACCATGAGCCGGATCTCTATTTAAGTAAATATTTTATGATTTTTGACGATAAATAAATATTTTGTTTGTTTGAGAAAATGACAAATTATTTCTTATTTAATTTAAATATAACTAAGTATTTTTCTAATTTTCTTCTTAAAAAAATTATCTATAAGAAGACGAGAATATAAATGGAAATACAATTTTCCAATGAGCCTATGTTTTAACTGAACTCTAGGCCTTCAAATGAAAAGGGACAGCAACAATCTTAGGCGGATTGTAGGTAATCTCACTGTTTACTGCTCCGCCAAGAACCACCTTAAAAAAATGGGACTGGTTTTTGAGGACTCATGTCGATTCTGCTTCCTTGGGATTGAATCTGCTGAATACCTACTGTGTGAGTGCGAGGCTCTCATGTGCAGGAAATTTGCGGTTCTTGGAAGTACGATTATTAACCAGGCTATACAATTTTACTATGGAATGAAAAAAAGTTTCTTGGAATCCTTAATGAGGAAAATTAAGATTTTGAAGTAGTAAACTTTAAGCCCTTCAGACATTTCAAAGTTTAAATATGCTCGAATTACTTCATGCGATGTGGAAATAAGCTTCTCACAACATAAATCTTTGTTTCGAGATAATCGAAAATGTTTTATTTTCGACCATTTAAAAAAAACATTAATATGCAGTGTAAGCAAATTATTTTTAATATAAACTTGGTTTATTGTAAATATTATCATTTTTGGTCTTTGTTATTAATAAACATTAGTAAATATATTGCATTTTTAACCAATATTCCATCTTTTTTGTTAAATATTATATTTAAATATTTGCTATTTTTAAAATAAATAAAGATCCAGGCCTTACTAATAACAGTTCATTACAAAATATATTTAAACTAATCAACATGATTACCTGATTATTTTTGTCAAAGTTTTAACAATTTTGTTTTTAATATACTTGGTAATTAGTTCTTGCATTTTCTTAATTAAATTTTCTACTATCATTTTGTAACTTTTTTCTTCATCACTTTCTACATGTTTCCCCTTTTTAGCAGATTTAGGCTTACCTTTAACTAAAACTGGTTCTCTAAAAAAGAAAGAAATTGTTTCTGTTTTAGTTAAATTTAAGTCTCAACCTTGACTTTATCATTGATTTATTTTATTTTATTTTAACCTTTTGTTTGCAATCAAATTATTTTTGTACACAGAAAACAAATATACAAAGTTTGATTAGAGACATTAATGTCAACCGTTGACATCTGCCTTGTTTAATATTGCAGGCTCTAATAATAATGCAGCAAATAAGGGAGACCAAGGAGGTTTTCTATGTACAATAAAATTACACAAGTTCTACTTTGCTTAAGCAGACAATGTTACTAAAGTTATATAATTAATATAAATTAATTACCTTATTTTTTCCGTCCAAAAATTCCTTGACATTACTTAGACAACCGGTTTTGTGAAGATTAAGCCGGTGCCGGTAATCTAAGTAATATTTAGGATTGTTTAGATGGAGAAAAAAATAAGGTAATTAATTTATATTAATTAAATAACTTTAATTAATGAGCAATCTGGTGGCTATTCGCATAGTGTTTAAATGGTGTTAATTTGAATAATAACTCTCTTTTAACCAAAGAAGTTTTCCTGATACTAATGAACGTTGCATAGTAGGACAATAAGTCTAGAGAAAACTTTACCAGGAGTATTATGTATTTCAGAACTACTGCTTTGAGACTGTTACTTTGACTCCACAAGTGTTGATGATCTGAAGGAAATTGAGAAGGCTGTGCAAAGAATATCTGCTCAGAACAGAGTATATTTTTGATCAAATGAAAAGACATAGGTTAATAATGATGCTGTTTGGTTTTATTAGGTTTTATGATGCTTTTATTAGGTTTAAAAGGAAAGTGCTAAAACAGGGTTTAAGGCCAATTTTTAAAAATTGAGTGCCAGAGGAAAAATAGGTTACTGTATAAGGCTTATGGAAATCTAGAGATTAAAACTTTAGCAATGTTCTAAGAATTAATGACAATTAAACAATCTTAAATTTAAACTTTGGTACACTAGACAGAAGACAACTTTCAGGGGTAATGAAATATCTCTTGCTGGGTAGGAATTTGAGGCAGCTGAGGATTGTAAAAGATGGCCAGCAGTAAAGTTGTAGCCCCAAGGATGCAGCTGCTTACAAAAGTTGCACCCATAAAGAAGAATGCACAATCATAACTAAATCATTGCAAAATTCTAGCTTGTCAACCTTTAAAAATTCAAGTTTTAATTATAAAAGCGTAAATTTCTGTACAGTCTCACTGCATTAGGTAACATTATATCATTAATAAGAAAATTAATTAGTTCAATAACCAAAGATTTGGCCATAAATACACATGTAAAGATATTACCTGCTTCCACACAGTGCAACATTTTTATAAATCAATGGTTTAGTATAATTATTATATTTGATTTCTACGATCCACAGTGTTCACACCCATTTCTGAATTAAATATTAGAAGGTCCTTCAGTATTGAGTATCCAACCAAGGATACGGTACTTAAGTTGATGATTGGGAATATGCACCATAACTATAAAGTTGTTAATCAAGTTAAAGGCGGCAAATATTTTTACAAATATAATTAATTATTGAACAAAAGATAAGGTCATGTATTAAATAATAATAAACAATTTATTATTACTAGGTTGATGACTCAGGTTAATTGATTACTACTTACTGCAATTTATTTAGATTAGTAAGAGCATATTCCACAGAACTATTAATGAAATCTCCAACAATAACAGTTATTAAAGGATCAGCTCCTGCATCTATTAATAAATCCATCTAAAACCATATTCAGACTTTAAATTAGTTGTATTCAATTAGATAAAACAGTTACAGTTTATGTTTGAGAGTAGTTTTGAAGATGGGAAGAAGGACAATAGGATTTTACAAAGATGTAGGAAATAAAGGTGTAATATATAAAAATTAAATTCAGATATTCTATATCACTACATATTTGAGAAAAAAATATAATTTGTAAAGGATAATACACATTAAATATTATAACAAATACTATTTCAATAGATCTAAATGTTTTTATAATAATAACTTCCCCAACCCTAAAGATATATAGAATTACCTATGGAAATGTACATATTGTCATAAAATAAGCATAATAGTTACTTACACTGTACATGGTTTAAACAACAGATAAAAGAATATACTAAACTATAATTCTTCAAATTACTTGTACAATCCAAACTATTAAACTTAGTGAATTACAAAAACCGCTATTGTTTACTTGTAGAATTTCTAAATGCCTACATTTAATCATATTTTAAAATTAATAGATGTTATCTTGTAAATTTTAATAGAATTATAAATTCATGTTGCAACGAAAATGTGGATCATTGAAAATTAAGCTGTATAAAGTGGTATTATTTTTGTAAATTATTTTTGATTAAAATTAATGTATTCATCTGTGAAGTAAAGTAAAACAGAATATTGGTGCAAAAATTAAATAAATGAAACAGTAGTTACATTATAAAACTAGGGGCTCTGCCCCTGGACGCTTTGCGTCCCAACCCCGCCCCGGCCTTCGCCCTCAGATGGCTGCCTCGCTTCGCTCGCAGTTGGAAAATTTGCTAAAGAATCTCGTTAATCTTTGGCTCGTTTGTACATAGGTGACCGAGCATAAATCAGTTGTTTTACTTGACAGCTGACTCAAACCCATTAAACATTATCTCCATAAAGGCCGGTCCAGACGCTACGTTTTGCACAACCTTTTGTTTGCGCAGTCTTAAGACGGAATTAAAACATTGCAGTTTTTAGAAAAACGTCTACATGCACCGACTTGTCTGCACAGTTCAAGGAAATCTATGCTCTCTAGCTCAGTTATCGCTGCAACTGTACCGTCTTCCTGCAGTCTTCAAAACTGCGCAGTTTTCCTGTCTACATGCAATGTTTTATCTGCAACGTGTTGAACTGTGCAGACAAAAGGTTGTGCAAAACGCAGCGTCTGGACCGGCCTTAAAATTAACATGGGAAATTTGAAGGATTGTTTCCCTTCTCGGAGCTCCTTCTCGGGTTAATAGCAGCTAAAGGGATGATTAACTCTTGAATCTGACGGAAAATCTCTTCTTTGAAATTTAATTTTCTACAAATTTGGTATTTAACATTTTTTGCTATCTCTTACCGCTTTCTTACTAAATGCGCTCAAAGTGAGAAAGTGAAGAAATTGAAAAAATCTAAAAAATCTTTCCCGCCCAAAAGGTGCTTCCAAAATTAAAAAATGTTAAATTCTGACAATTTTCCCAAAAGTTTCTCGTCGAGAGCTTTAATTCAAGTATGAGGTCGACGGTGGTACGATTACGGGTAGTGCCTAATAACATTGAAGAAACAATACTATAAGAAGCGAAACCTAATGGGTTTTAAGCGGACGCTTGTGTGGTAGTTCAGATCGAAGTCACTCGGAGCGCCACCAGTCTTTTGCTGCTCCTTGAGACGAAACTGACATTATAGGCAGAGTTTAAATTTCGCCGCACCACCAGACCGCGAATATATCTGCCTCTTGCACTGTCTGGCACAAACGCTTTGGCGTCCTTTCAACATCCCCAACGAAGAGAATAATTTAGTTTTCGTTTTGGAGGGAGCAAGCACATGTTTCAATATTTGGCGCACGTTGCAACTATATTATACAGTACTGTTGAACAATAATTTATTATTGATAATGTTTTTAATAACCAAATTATAAAATGTGGCATAAATTTAATACTTTTTTGAATGAATTAAAAACAATTTTAAGTAGTAAATGATTTTTTTGTAACTTACAATGATTTTTTTGTAACTTAACGTAAAAATGTTATGTCAAATACTGTATAAAAATTATCTTAAATCTCCAATTAACATTATTTGAACATGGGTTTTTCCTAAATTTGATTTGATAATCTATTACTGTAAAATATTGTAAAGTCTTCAAGTTTGTTTGTTGAAAAAATATCCCATACAAGGTAAATGTAAAATATGCATGCAACAGTAATTAACAAATAAACACTTTATTTCGTAAAATCGGACTTAAAATTGGTAAAATATTTAACGAAATATACAAAAACTTAGGTAAAATTGCAAAACAGTTTTTGTTTTGACACCAAACATATATATTTCAGCCTTTCTTAAATAAGGTGTTCGATTGTTCATTACTGCTTTTGGGATATTTAAAGCTTATAAAAAGTATTGTTTTCCAGGCAATACCTATGACAGTTTGGCGAAAAAGCTCTAAAAGATTTATTTTATGGTCAATATTTTGAACTGGGAGAAAAAAACCAGAAATAAATAAATAATAATAATCTTTATATAAACTATTTACAATCGATCACGTAAGCAACAACTAAAATAATTCAAAGCAAAGTATTGTACACATAGACTACGAAATAATTATACCGAGTGTTCCATAACTAGGTGTACGAGCGCTTATTCTTCGCGTAAGGGATTGAGCTACCGTAATGTAAACAAGTAGCACGGGTTATGAGCTTCGCTGCGCTCGCAACGTAAAAACTCGCCCATCGGCCTTGGATGAGAAGATGCCCCCAATTTAAAGTCCACCACGTGGCTTTGGACCAGTTACTTTTATGTTATTTTATGTTTTGATCGATTTTGGGGAAACCAAGCTAGCTATAAAGCCGCGTAAAAACAAAATGTGCTGATTAACATCCTATATTTATGTTTTTAGAAAAAAACTCTAAAAAAAAAAAAAAACATTCAATCGCGTAGGAAAATCTACAAAAATCTATTTGCAATTTTACAAAACGTAGAGGGGGCGATAGTTATGGAACATCCTGTATAACCTAACATTTTGTTACAATAAATAATCACCATGAATATACACATACATACATTGGAAAACAACATACACACAAATATAATGTTACAAAGCTCTTAAAAAACCAAGCATACACAATTTACAAACTTCAAATTTAATGATTTAATATAAATGCGCTTCTAAAACCAGGTGATCTCTTTGAACTTGAAAGTACACTAAAAGAACAGGTTTTCAAAATTTTAGCTTTGTATGAAACAAGAATTATTCTACAGATGAAATTCTATGTATTTTGATAATTTTTTAAAACTAAAACTAAAAAATACTCCGGTAAAATACTCCACACTTAGGGGCTGGATTTGCAGTTTCCACAAAAAGGAACTGGCCCTAAAGCCTTTGCTTTAAAAATTGGAATGGGAATTTGGCGTTAAACGATCAAGATAACTGTAGGGAACTTAATATATATAGGCTACTACTAAAACTAATCCAAACTCAATAAAACCCGATGATACAGAAATTAAAAGATTTAAAAATAAGAAATGGAAAAACGGAATTGTTTTAAAAACCCTCCATGACCTCAATGTTAAAAAAAAACTTGTATTTTTGTGTAGGTTTGAAATAAATAAATATATTATTTCTGGTTAGCATTAACATTAAATATTTTATGCAGTTCAATCAAAAAGTTTACGAAAATTTGATACTAAAATAAAAACAACTGTACGAGTCCGAAATACCTGTTGGTAGGAGCGATTTCCTAAAAGTTCAGCCTTAAGAAACATTATCTTACATTTTGTAATATAGATGAAAAAACGTAACACCCTTTATAATTTATGAAATTTAATATGATATATTTTATATTATATTAAAAAATATATAACTTACTGTTATTTGGACCGCAGTCATGGCACAAATGTTCAAAGCACGTGTCGGTCAATACAAATTATTAAATGATAAAGGGTGTTCAGTTTTTCTTCAATCTATACTACACATTTAGCAGCCCGATACACTGTGAACTAAATATCTCTTAATACATTAAATTATACACTTTTCAGTTTCATTAGTTTTGAGTTTGGTTTCAAATTTTCTTTGAAGTTCTGTCTTCGCTTTTGACCTACCATTAGTGCTCTATCTCTTAGATAATGGGATAACCATTTTATATTGTAGAATATTTTCATCCTAACAAATTGCTCCAAGATGAACAGACGATGGTCCTTGCACTTATTAACAAACCACTAAATGCACTGGTGGTGCTAAATGAACAACAGTTAAACAAATAATTAACCAAATCAAATCATTCAATATTTTCAACCCGTTTATTAAAAAATCTAATATTATTAGATTTATGTATCTATTCAATAGATTATTATTAGTAAATAACTAGGGGAGGCTGTTAATTGTAAATACAAAAATACTATACAATTTATCACAACGGTTTGAATTCCTTAAATCCTTTTTGAATTATTAATTCCTACTTGAAGTAGTAAAATGGTACAATGAGAAGGCTTAAGCTTAAAATTGAAATACAGTTGTATACAATAGCTTAAACAAGTTTTTCATTATGTTTTGTACGCACGTTAAAAATGTAACCGCAATAGATAATTAGATTTAAAAATTTAGTTATTTGTCGTTTTATTGATATCAGAAATTTTAAAAATGTCACACTTAAGGTTTAATAATTAATTACTTTATAAATGTTACATTTGTGTTTAAATGTACAGGCAAATAACATAATAACTAGATCAGCTGTCCGATTATTAAAAGCACGTAGTTAGACATTTTACTAATAATAAATCAGCTGTTAATTGTAAATACAAAAATACTATACAATTTACCACAACGGTTTGAATTCCTTAATTCCTTTTTGAATTATTAATCCCTACTTGAAGTAGTAAAATGACACAATGAGAAGGTTTAAGCTTCAAATTGAAATATATGTTATGAGCGTACGTTGAAAGGTTCTCTCAAACAAAGGGTGAGCTTCTAGACAAAAATAAATAACGTGGGGAATTTTTAAGATTTTATAATTTGTATTTTTTAACAAACTTAAAATGAGGAAATGATAAATTTTATATTTTTGGGAATGTTTGGGCTTCAAATTGGTACATTTGTCATGACCCTAACTGGTGACGCCCAAACTAATGGATCTTACACAAATTTCTCCCATTTAAATAACATGGCGTAATTTTAAAATGTCAGTTGTTAAAATAAACTCAATTTATTGGATTTTTATATTTTGCTGTAACTCTGCAGTGTAAAACGAATAAAATGACACTTTTTTTACAAATTGGTAGAAAAATACCGACGTAATAGGGCGATAATGTACTTCACCAACGATAATTCAATAATTACAAAGCAAACGCTTAAAAAACGCATTCGGTACACGTGAAGCACAAACCTAGAATAACGGTCGTTACACAATTAACATTGATAATTCAATAATTACTATAATTATACAATAATTCAAATAACAGGAAATCTATAAGAGATATAGAAGGGTACTGTAAGCGGCGTAAATGTTCTAAATTTTTAGCTCTTTCGATTGAGCTATCAACCAACCTCGTCCTTTTTTATTTTTTCAAATAAATAAAAAAAACGAAAAAATGTATAAAATTATAATTTTTATAGCGTCGAATGTTACCAAAAAAAATCATTGCTTGAAAAATAAACACATTTTTTTTAAATCTTAAAAATCGGTGCATTAGGAGAGGCTGGGCGATTGAAAATAGGTTTTCGACAAAAATCATTTAATAATATAGATTATTATTTGAAAATATAATTAATTATAACAAAATACTACGAGATGCTCTTCTCTTTCAGTTATTGTTTTCTCACTTTA
The DNA here is from genome assembly GCA_018207615.1 of Philaenus spumarius. NCBI lineage: Eukaryota > Metazoa > Arthropoda > Insecta > Hemiptera > Aphrophoridae > Philaenus > Philaenus spumarius. Next base: position 115,647 of record JAGFPH010001879.1, read on the forward strand.
AAATAGGATTTACAAAACTTTTATAAATTAACGAAATGATTTACAAACGCAATAAAAAACAAATACTAAAATATACTTTATTATGAAAATTAATGAATAAAAACGTGAATCCAGAATAAATAAATAGAATAGCGTGATCGGACCAATGGAGAGCATAGCAGTTATTTACGTTTACGCATCCACAAAACTATTTGGTCTCTGTGAAGTTGACACTAGGGGCGGGCACGTAATGTACAGTCCCAATAAAGAAGGTACAGTCCGCGCGGCGATGCTGCTGGCGGTACCTGTTGGCCTCGATCCAAACTAGGCATTTTCGACTGTTGAAAAGTGTTACCTCTGATAACATGGGGGTTTCGCTTCTTATAGTGTTGTTTCTTCAATGCTAATAATTAATGTCAGTGAATCAGTGTTACCGTCTAGCTTTATATAAGTAGATTTGTCTTTAATTTTTTAGTTACAGTGAATTATTATTGACTTAAACGTTTGCATCATTGGTCTATGCACATTTTTAGTAAATTTAATGAAAAATAAAGTTTTGGACTGGACGGGTTGTCAATAAATTTAACAGTTTAAAATTTTCTCTTAATGTAAGGCCTAAAGTGTTTTGGTCTAAACTTGGATAGAAGTAGTAAAAGAGAAGTGGGCTTATTTTATGGCCTTGGTAATAGTAAAATAAACGAATGCCTAAAAAAAAAGATTAAACATTATTGGTTTCATTTTGCATAAAAGCCTGCATTTCTTCAAAAAGATGTTTTATTTTTTCTGAACGTTGTTTGGTGAAATATAAAGATTAGAAAAGCAAACTAATTACTGAACGATTTTGCATTTTGTAAGAAAGAATTTAGTTTAGCATAGCGGCTTCCCACATGATTCCTAATAATTTCTTGACTAGGGTACTCTAATGAATTCTGTTAAAAGTTTTAATTTGTAGGTCAAAATTAAACCAGAATAAAAATCCTTAACCCGCCGTCAGTCAACCTAACTTCAATCCCACGAACGGTCAACCGTATAGGAGGAATCTAACACGTGTTATGTGTTCCCCCCCCCCCCCCTTATAGTTTAGTAAAGATAATTACTACCATATTGTTATTAACTTTTCAGAATATATGTTTTTAGATATTTCATTAAATTTTAGAATAAATTATTTAAAATTTATATATTTTATTAAATAATTTTACAAAAAAAAAAAAAAAAAGAAAGTGTAGGGAGAGCCAAAATTACCTCCCTCAGATAGTCATTCAGGCATTGATAAAAGTAGAGTAATGTCAGGTTAACAGCAAAAACGTTTTCTGTATAACATATTTTTTCGTTAGGGTAAATCTAACAGGTTGACCGATGGCGGGTTAAAGAAATGAGTAAATTTTAATATGATTAGTTTTACAATTTTCAAACAACACTAACTTACTTATTAAATATAAAATTTAGTTACTGAAAAAGCAATGAATTATTTACCATTTTGATTAGTTTTTCTGCTGTTACAAATTTTAATCTAATTGGGTTCAACAAAACAGTGAGAGGTGTGCCTAATTGTTGGTCCAACAACTGGTTAGGTAAAATGTTATTTGATGTTAAAAGACTTTGTACAATACCAACATTCCCTGATGCTATTGCCATTGATAAAACTGAATGTCCCAGGAACAACTTGCTTGTATCTGTCACGTTTACAAGCAGACTGCAGACTTGAGCTAGAAGCTAAATAGTAAGCAAAAGAGAAACATTATTAACCAAAGTTATTTTTATATTTGAAGAAGAACTGGCTAGAAAACCATTGTAATTTAGAAAATGTGTCTTGTCCATGTAATAAAGATGTATAATGGAATAGTTGTGTAAAGTCTCAAAGAAGGTTTTAGTTTTTAGCATAATATTTGTTTTAATTCAATTTAATTTTGTCTATTTACTTTTTATTTTTATAATACTTCTGATAAGAAAAATATTTTTATTATAATAAAATAATCTTTTCCTATAACAATATTAGTATATATTTAAAAAAAAACCTAGTTTCAGAAATATAAAATGTGTTTTTTTTCTGTTTGGTTAAAGCGAAAGTTTTAAAGTAATTTCACTTCCACTACCTATTTTGGAACAAATTTACATTTATAAATATAATCGACCTTGACTCGTGAGGAAAAATTATTTATAATTTAGTTGTAGCTCAAATGTCACTGTAGATGACGACTTTGTCGTAGAATCATGTTTGACCATTAAATGTATTTTTTAGAGAATTGTGTTTTGTTTTTATTTTTAGAAATATTTATACTTGGTTAGAATTTTTTTTAAGTGGTTTCCTCTGGAATTGAACCCTGAACTTCCTACATATCAAGTTGAGCCTCTCATTACTAAGTAATAGCCGAAGGCCTTAAAGATTGAACTTCACACTCAAATTATATAAAATACTTTTTTGCTATGTTAAAAATATGTATACCCACATATTTGAGCAATTGTTTTAGACATTAGTCATGTCAAGGCATCAAACTATCGTTCGCTGTTAGTAGCGAAAATATTGGTTACGACTGTTACGAGTGATAAAACGTAGTAAAAACTTAATTTATTTCAAAATATTTTACTGTAATTTTAATTAATTCTTTAAAATTTATTTGACTTGCTGTACACTAAATTGATGTCTCCAACTAAATCATAGTATGCGACCTTCTTTTGCACAAGTCCACTTGTATTCACGCAGAGGTGTATTGTAGGGAAATCCCATCATGTATGTTTTGTTGTATTTGCGAGTGTTTCGCTGACGTGGTATTTGTACAATGTTATTAAATTCGTACAATAATAATTACAGTGCTACACTATAGTAATTTACGAATTTTGCATGTACTTTATTGCTATACAGTATATTTTTCTTTTTTTAGCGACCGCGAATAATCAAAAAAGCGAATACCAAGTCCGCGAATGTCGAGGGATTACTGTACCTCACTTTCAAACTGCCTTGACCACTCAATGAGTAGTATTGTTTTGTTTCTTTGCTACTCAACTTGTGAGCTGTGCATAGAATATGTATTCATTGAGCCAAAGAATAGTTAGAGAATATGTAACTTATTATATTGCAATAGTCTTATCCAAATGTTCAATTTGCTGCATTTTATTTGCTATAATAGAAAACATGTAAATTTTAGAGGCGAACCATCCCATATGGGTTTAAAGCTGTGTTTACACTAGGCGCAATTTCCTCGCGAGGGAATTGCGCCTAGTGTAGACGCTACTCCACCCCTGAGTAATTGTGGTTTGAGGGCCCTTGCTGCGAGCCGGAGCTCAGTCGGTTTTTCAAAGGATTTCGCACAACGAGTTTCGCTCAGTGTAATCACGGTCCTCATAGTTGAGCGAGGGATGAATCAAGAACAGTGCTTGCAGCATCATCAATGGGGTTCTGTACCATTTCTCTCATAAGGTTGTTTCCATATTGGCTTCGTCCAAGGAATAACTGTTGGCTCCACCATCGTCGAGGGCGGTGATTTTCTTCTTCCTTTTCTTGCTCAAAAATAACATTGATATGACGGAAAATGCGGCTGGAGGGCCAAAACAAGTTTCCATGTTGGCTGCGAAACCAGAACTAAAGGCGGCTCGCCCCATTCGCGATATTTTTCGCTCTGTTTTTTTTAGTGCAAAATTTCACTCGAAGCGAGTAAGTTTTGCCCGAGTGACTTTTGCAAGGGAGTTTCGCTAGTGTAAACCCAGCTTAAGAGCTCGACCCTCCCGGCCAAAGCTATTAAAACAATATCCCAGAAAAAACAATATCTATTAAATATGCAATTATTTAAAAATGTTGTCAAATTATTATGTTTTTCATCCTAGGAGATTATTAATTCTAGATACAATGATTGTTATAACTTGATATTTACATGCGTAGATGCAACGATACGTTCTTGCTGTATCAAGAGCTCTACTGAGAATAGCCTTCGAGTCACTATTACAAGGCTTGCTAAAACAAATCTAACCGACGTTTCCAATTCCTTAGGCAATATGATTTGTATAGTATTTAATTACGTCAAGCAGTCATTGTTTGAAATGTTGTTAGAACTTTTATATATGACAAACACACACATAGCAACACTAATATGTTTAAATAATTCCGTTAACTGTTCATGCCGACTCACTTTTACTGTCCGTAATTTTTAACATTTTATTTCTTTGTATTTATGTAGTTTTTATTTTTATAAATAACCAATAAAATTAGTGTTTTTTACTAAGAAATATGCACAATATTCTTAACATTAACTTCAAAACACTTCCTTTACAAGAAAAAGTACAATTAATCTATATCTGAATTAAACCTTATCTAACAAAGAAATACAGGTACACATAATTTAAAAAGGCACTTTACTAAAGAAATTTAAACAACTTTTAACATGTACGGTATCCTGAATATGAATAAATAGGAGTGTTTACTTTCAATTTTAACATAATACATTTTTTAAATTACTATAAAAATCATTGTTTAATTAATTTGGATTAAAAGATAGACTTGAAGTTTTTTTGCATGTTTAATAATGGGTTGTCTTATTAATTTTTGTGTAAATTGTGCACCTCCTAATTACAAAAAAAAGAAGGTATCTTTCTATTAAATAAGCACAACCACTGTATAGTACTGGTTTACTCACTTCCATTTCTTTTATATGTTCTGCATCTGGCCTCATGCAAAGCATTTGCAAAGGGTTTAAACCACAATGAAGATCTTCACTTGTTTCGCTAACTGAAAGTTGGCTGATATATGGTAAGGCATATTCTACCTTAGGAAAAAAGGGCAAGATTTATTTTATGAGATTTATTTACAAGTAAAAGAAATTTATATTCAAAACATACAATAATAAAGTTATATGATATAATTAAATTCATAACAATATTTTGTTTATGTAAAATAATTACGTTTAATGAACATTTTACTTTTAAAATAGACAATATTACAAAATAAATTGTACAAACCCTTAACAACAATACCATATTATATACTACAAAAATAATAAGAAGTTTACACAGAATTAGTTAAATTTAAATAATGATGGAGGATTAGGCATTAAAAAAAGTGTTTTCAACTCTAAATACTTACATGCTGAATATAATTTTGATTTTAAATTTTATTTCGGAATGTATTATTGTTAGAATATTAATTTTTAATAATGCAACATTGCAGTACTGGATGTTAGTATTTATCTGTAAATCATATATTCAAAGAATATCTAGTTCAAACAAGTTCTAAATAAGAAGGGGATACTGACTTAAATATCATTTAATATGATTTTGTTTAAATCATCTTCTATTTTACAACCATCAAATTATACTTAACTCACAAGAACTCACTCAAGGTGTTAATGAAAATGCTTCCTTGGTTACTTATGGATTGACTTGAACAAATTTACTTTCTAAACAGTTTGTGAACTATAGCAATTCAAAATGTGGTTGGAATCTACAAATTGGTATGAAGGTAGGTCCTATGTTGAAAGACTGTACAAAGGCCTTTATTATAAAAAGATTCATCATGGGAGTTGGCATGGTATCACGAATTCAGGGATCATTCATAGCTTATACATTTATAAAATTATTCCATATATAAATGGCATTCATGGAAATAAAGACTGATTTTTTACTAATTTCTTGCAACTAAATAAAGTTATTTCATGAAATTCAGATTATAAATACTGGATTTACATCAGTAACCGATCTAACTTACTGTGGATGTTGAGTTTGGATCAGCACCTCTAATTAGTAACATATTAACAACTTCAAGCAAATCTTTTGTAGGAGATAACAAACTGGCAGCATGTAACAAGCTTAGATCACCTGCCTACGAAAAAAATATTTATGTTGTTTATTATTTATTTAATACAGAGCAATCTATAAGAGGAAATAAACAAGTCAACTACCTCTTCGGATAATTTACTATTTGGGCAGCCTCCCTTATCCAATGTTTTCTCTACAAGAACAGCTTTACCACAAAACAGAGCTAGAAACATTCCTGGAATAGGCACTTGTATTATTGTTGGGTCTGCCCCATTCTCAAGCAAAGTAATTATTGTTTTCTCAATGGTGTTCAATCTAGACAGTAAATGCATTTCATTAGTGTTTTACATTAAAAATGCTCCAATTAATTTTAAACTGTATGTGTACAGTCTAATCCTGATATAAATAAACCTGCTATGAATTCAGTTTTTTAATGTACAGGTAATTAATGCTTAAGATGTATCACCTTTGCATTTTTTTTATTCTGGTGTATAAGAACACATTCAGAAATGTACAAAGACATTTCTGAAATTCATACATTTAAACCAGTACAAATAATGGTTACTCTGACTCTCAAAATTGTTTTACACATGCTCCTGTAACACATTATTGTTACTATTTTAATCACCCATTTTTAAATACAAATATAGATAAATGCTTAATACACAGGGTGTTCGGAAAGTCTGGTAACGGATTAATTACAGCTAAACAGGTTACATAGGTTAACCAGATTAAATGTACTTGATTACTGCGCCAAAGAAACTATTCTGGGTTGTAGACCAACCTGAAATTTTTGCCTGCCATCTTGGATCTGACATATTGGATTCAACTTTTTTTTTAAATAGCTACATTGGCACATCATTTCGATGTGAAATTTAATGAGTAAAGCAATGGTGGAAACCGTTTAACGATATCTTCAACCGTTCTTTAGATTTTAATCATTAAAATTTCAAGATCAAGGTAAAAAGGGCTATTACCAACCGCCGTCTACATTTTTATTATTAGTAATTGTAAACATAAATTATTCATTCTTTTAGAAGTATTAATAAAAACTTTTTTATTACCTTTTTCTGTTTGCGTTTAGATTTGTAAAAATTTTCTTATTATAAAAACAACTTTAATTCTTGCTTTGTTTAATTTTTAATTGTTATTAATTAATACAAAATACAAGTTATTACAATTTCGTTGTCAAAATTCGCAAAGAAAAGGATTGATTAACTGACTAACAAGATGAGATATTATTAAATGGTTTGTAGTATCGTTTTTAGCATAAGAATTACTATGTTAAACAATGTGTAACTTATTTTTTGTAAGCTCTAATAATTGACATTTGTTAAGTATTGAACCTACAGACAATAGTTACGCGGCCGATCTCCGAAGACCAAGAACATAAAAATAAATAATGTTCGTGATCATGGAAGTCTATCTTTCAAAATCAAATTGATTATTTTGTCAAACTAGTTCTTCACAATGATGAGTAACGTGCAAATTTCAACTCAATCATTAAGCTGTTGAAATATCAGCTAAATATATAGAGATATAAATAATTTAGTAAAAAAATTAAATGGCTAATATTTGGTAAAAGAAGTGTTTTCAGACATAAGTTTATAGGAATTTTTTACTTTATTTTGACCCATACGACCACCCTTTCAATTATCAACCTGCGTTACAGAATCACCTTATACTTATTAAATAAACCATGATTGTAAACAATGATATTAGATGAAATATCATTTAACTTCCAACATTTTGAATAAAATATTAAACAATTACTACAACTGAAATGTTATTCAGTGAAGTCAAAGTTACTTATAAAATTGTAATTATGGACAGTATATAGAAATTTATAGATATCAGCATCACTGAAGATGGCAACTTTGTCATTGAAACGTGTTTCAGTTAATAAACATATTAATTGTGAGACTCTGTGTTTAAGTTTTATTCTATCAACACATTGATAACCTCACTTTCAATACTATTTATTATAATGGACTATTCACTATTCACAAATAACAAGCGGACACGATTCACTGCTCTTGAAGCACTGACAACAGGCTGTTTATATCTACATACTAACCTCCCACTAATCAGCTTTATTGTCATCACTCATAAACTTACCTTTTGACTCAACTCCTGTTTTTGTATTGATTTAAAAAAATGGTCATTAAACTATACAAAATTTTATTTTATTAATTATTAAAATGCCAGTAAGTAAATTTTAAATTCAACTCCCCTCTGCACGTGGAACCTGGTGGTTTGTCCCTGGCAAAACCACCAGATACTCTGAGAGAAATACCTCATAAACAGATAATTGATTTATTATTATTTTAATTATATTCACAACGTGGAGCATTAAAAGTTTTATTATTTTGTATTATAACATACTAAGTACAAGGGATAGTTACGAGAACTTTTTTTAAAGTGTAATTTACCTACAACACCTAAGTTCTATATGCCTATGCTAATAATATAATTAATTATGTATTATATTCATTTTCATTAATAACCAAGTATTGAGTACTCACTGACTAAGCTTTTCCTCACCGATTATATCAATTGGTTCGTTTTCACAAGTATTAACTTTTGATTCAGACATTGACTTTTTTGCAATACTTTTTTTCTTTTCTTTCTGTTTCTTCTTGGTTTCTTTTTTAATTGCTTTGCTCTAGTAAAACACCAAACGTAATATTATTGTTTTAATTAAATGTTTTTACAAATTAAATATTTGGTGCAAAGGTGTGCACATATTTTTGTATGGTAAAAACTCAAATTAAGTTTATCATTCTATATCAACTCAAATTAGTTAGCTGTTATATTTATTGGTGTTATTATTAATCCTACACCTTTATTATAAAGTAAAGATAACATGATTATGTGTATAGACGGTTCCAACGGGGTTGGCGTGCAGAGCACGGGTACAGCAGCTAGGATTATTATAAAAATATAAGCACACATTTGTAATTATTCTTTATAATCTTTGTAATTATTATTCTTTTACAAATTGTAACATAAACAAGGAATACAAAATTGCATTTTCCGTTTCATCCAAACTTAACAGTGGATTTTTACTATGTTGGTTAATGGAAATAAACTTATAGGAAACATACTTAACATAGGTTAAATAATAGAAACTAATCCAGAAAGACCACATTTGGATAGCTTTTTCAGTTATTAATTTTATAATTCACATAAACTACATATAACACAATAAAAGTTTAATTTGTATATTGTTTCTTCTTTACTAGCAGAATACCCATGCCTTGGTATGGAACACATTTAAAATCAATATCAAAAAGTACTTTTCAGTAATGTATCTGGAAATAGAAATCAAATTTGGACAGCTTGCACCGTTTTAAACTTAATAAATCAAAACTTATGCAATGCAACATTAATTTTTAATACCATACTTTAACTAATTTAATAAAATCTTAATAATAATAACACCGAATGTTCTTCTTTTTTTTTTTTAATGAATACTTTTCACGAAATAGGTAAGAAAAAAATAATAAATAAGTAGAGGTTATTTAGCATTTATTTGTAAGATTTATGTGTAATAAATATTTTGAAATTTTTAGGTCATCAAATTTTAAATTTGATTCTTTAGAAGGGTTCCCTAGGTAAACTAGGAACCGCTACATGGAAAATTTCACATGTTTAAAATTTTGGGAAGTAGCACTGCAAACAGATAAACACACATTTAATGCCTTGCTGCAGCATTAGTAATTCTTGAAATTACATTAAAAATTAAAATCAAATTAGTTTTTCAACAATGAATCTGAACAATCTCCTACTCAAAATGCATAATTTAACTAAATGGAAAATAGAACAGATTAACATAATTAACTAAAATCCAAACTGCTTAAACTCATTAAAAATTATGTAAGCAGATACAAATCAAATAAACAATAGTTTTACTAAAAACAATAGTAAAACACCTTGCTTAATTTAGGCAGTTGCTTTGTCAATAATAATAGCAAGTAAAAATTATTTTCATACATGACAAAGTTGAGAACAAAATAACAAATCTAATTATGTAATTACTATTAAAATTAAGAGTCTACAATAAAAATGCTGAAGTAGACTGGATCTTGTTGGAAGGGGGGGGGGGGAGCTTTGCAAGTTGGGGAAATTACAAAACTCTGCACTAGGAAAGAATTTCAGTTTCTTACAAAATTTGTGATTTGTCACAAAAAGCTTCCAGTTTTTGGAGTCAAGGAACTGAATGGGAAAGGTCCCAATTCAATGCCTGTAACGGTTACACGTTCTTCTCAACTTTAGAGGTTTCTAAATTTTAAAATCTGCCCTTTTATACTTTTTAAGTGGTCTTCTTACACTAAATTTTTAGTTTTTAACATTTTGGTAAGTACTAAACATTTCAAACAGATTTACAATCATTCACATTATTATTTACTAAAAAACAATCTATTATTCTTGAAAACTTACAGCTAGAAATTGCAATAGCTTATTTAATTTAAGACGGTAATCTTTGTGTTCAACCATTACCATTACCATTGTTTAAAACATGTTCCGTGCTGAGCACGATTAATACTGCAAAAAATGTCCATCGCCATGACTGAGTGCGGCTTTAACAGCACATGCAATATTCACTTAACATTGGAAAAGAGTGGATTTAGTCATTATTTATGGCCATTTGATTTACCTGAGTAGTTGTTAGAGACCCTTCTACAAATACTGGTCACGCAGCCTAGGAGAATATTGACTACAAAGAAACTTATAGGTGTTCGAAAACTACCTTTTTGGAGCCAAGTTTTCAACCTTTCTGCCAATATTTGCACAATATTGGAAAGTTATTAATTTAAATCAATTATTTTTATAATTTCTATTCATATCATAAGATATTTCACCATATTAGTGTAAAATAAATAGTTTGTGGTGTTGCAAAGCGATCACCTACCCAAATACACGGCCAATGTTGTTTGACTTTGGTAAACAGCCGAAAAATGGTATATTTAACACTTGTGATTGAATAAAGTGATTTCAAATATATGGTACCATGATTAAAAAAACATTAACAAACCAGGCTTATATATAATATATTATGATAAAGTAACAGTCATATTAATTTTGTGTCATTTCTATTTTGATAATTTACAAATTATGTTAAATAAAACACATAGATGTTTAACTAGCACTTTAAAAAAATAAATAAAAATCATTCAATAATATGACTTTATTATTGACATTTTTTATTAATAAATAAAAGTGTTTCACAAACAAATATTATTATTTGTATTATTCAGAAAAGGTTTTATAACTTATTAAAACATTTAAAAATGATTCACAAAAATTAGGCGAGAAATTATTAGATTTTGTTTTGCGAGAATAGATTTGTTCAGTCACAGAATAGATTACAGCAAGACAATGTCCATCCCTATGACTGACGCGGTTAAAACGCCATCTTGCTAGTCATTCCTAATAGCACCATAAAATGGCGTAGCACGGAAAGTGTTAACCACCTTGTTGTTGAATTAAGTTTTATTTATCATGGAGAAATTATCTTAAAAATTAGTTTTTCAATAAAAAAATATTCAGCAATTATTTATAAAATATTTTTTTATTGATATTTTTAAACCATCAACTTATTTTACGAATAAATAAAACTACAAGAAAAGTAATGTCATTTATACTACTATTAATTGGTAGTAATGATTTAGCTAAATTAGAAGAAAGAAAATAAGCAAAAGTAATAGTTCAATAGAGCATATTACTGGCTAACCAAGTATCGGTTAATGAGTTTTCTAAATTTTTTTGCAAGGTATTGCAACTAATTCGAAAAAGTTAAAAAAAAATATGTAAAATGGAAACTGAGCAAGTCCTTAAACTCCTACCCTCATTTAAGCGTGGCACAAAAAAAAGTTAAAATAATTACAAAATCTGATAAAGGATTAAATTCTAAGAAAAATTTAACGATTTATTTTTGTTTTACAACTCATATTTTTAGAGTTGTTGTAAATTCAAATTTCACCTATTTTTTGTTTTTGTTTTATAAAATGCTCAAAAAGTATAAGTTTAATAAATAAATAGCTGCAAGAGTTCACATTCAAGTTATGAAAAGAAGAGTAAAATGCATTTTTGTATGCAAATTTTCTCAGATTTTTAATTCCAAAACATGATACTTAATAGATGGGGGTTGATGAATGAAGCTTTAAGTCATTCATATCTGAAATATTTAATAATACAAAATTAGTCAACAATACTTTTCATTCATAAAATTATCTGTAAAGGAAGAGAGGTGTAAACCCTTCAGTCTGGAATATTAATAATGCCATGGATAAAAGGTGGGAATTTAAAAAAATATGTCACATAAAATCATTTATTTTCCTGGCACAGTTTTTGGAAAGTAAAAATTAATTAAATAATTTTACACTAAAGAAAAATTATTATACAATTTTAAAATTCTAATGTGGCCTCAAGAAACTCTTCAAGTAAAAAGCATTCACCCTGAACAGCTTTTTAAATTTTCTTTTAAATATATTGATCTCCTAGCGATATCAAATACTTCCAGCTACATTTAAATTAATACGGTTTCCTTTACTCTTGGTATTTTCTTATTATTAAATTCCAAGCCAACTGATAAATTGTCAGACGATCAATTTGATAACCTCATAGTATTTTGCCAGTGTAATAACTTTTCTACGTAAGCGTTTATAATTTTTTAAATATACTTTAAAATTTGGACCTTTACTAAATTGTTTAATTCACTATAGAATTTTAATTTTTTATACTAAAATACTCTTAGTAATCCAATTATTTATTTTGTGTTTAGAGAAGACTTAAACTTTTTAAAAAGACAAACTTAATTTAGCGTAAAATTATGTTTTAACCTTTTGAACACTTCTTGTTAAATATCAATGTGAAAGGCACCAACAATTAAAAATGTTAACTTATCAATAAAAAAAACTTTTGCAACGTAACCACCAATATATTTTAAAATACATTTAAATCACCATCAGGTGCTCTACACAGACTAAAAACAATTAATTTATTTTTGGGTAATTTAGACCAAGTCTAAATATTATCCTCTGAACTCAATTTCTCTCACAGTTGGATCTCATTTGCTGCATAACTATTTCTTAAAAACAATGCAACTCCATCTTCCTCATTGTTATTTACAAAAAACCGATTTTAAATTGTAATTTAATTGATTAAAATTGATGATATTACAGTACTTTAAGCATGCTAAGTCGCTACAACGATTTGAGGTTTTATGTTAGCATCACAGACTCAAATCATCCATCTTATTGGTGGTAAACTAAGCTTCCAGATGGAAAAACGAAAGTTAGTAATTTGAGCCTGTCTCTTGGCAAGTATTTTGTTTTTATAATCACTACTTTCAATAATGGCATAGTTTTCCACATTATATGAACAGGAGGTAGAGTTTAAATCAATCAATGAAGGACTTGTTGGGATTTGAAAGTGACTCTTTTATTTTGTCTTTTACATGCCATACAATGAGTAATAATGAGGAATACTGCAATTCCTTAAAAGAGACTTGGTTAGTTGGTTTTCAAGTTTTAAATTCTATTAACTCTAAGAATAAAAACAAATATCATTATTTTATATTCAACTTTTTTAAATCAGTAATTTCTTTACTTGTAAAAAATTAACTTAAAAATACTATACTTTTTTAGTATCGGCTTTTTCAGGGCTAGGGCAACGAGACACTAGGGAATAAAAACTCAAATCAAAAATATATTTTTCTACTGTTCCATCTTTTGATTTTTCACTTGCAGCATCTAGAAAGAACAATTATACTTTTTTTAGTGCACGATTCTTATTAAAATTCAAACATTGTATATTATTGTACGAGGGTTGATAAAATATAAACAGTAATTTTTTTAGACATTTATTGATTAATAATATACACAAGTAAAAATTGGAGTTCTTCTCTACATATCATCCTGCAAGTTCCACACAATTTTGCCAACGATTTGGAATGCTCAATATCCCTCTCTCATAAAAAGATTGAGGATGAGTTGAGTTGTGACCCAATTGCACACATGCTCTTTGACTTCTTCATTGATTGCTAATTGTTTTCCTCCAAGTGATTTCTTAAAGAGTTAGAACAAAAATTATTCACAGAGGGACAAGTCTGGACTATAAGGAGGGTGTTCGAGGGTTTCCCAGCCCATTTCTTCCAATTTATTCCTTGTCAAGAATGTGGTGTGAGACCTGATGTCATCATAAAGAAGGATGACATTTCTGATAGCCATACCTCAATAGGCGGCTTTGCCGACTGTAACGAATAGCAGTACTGATCGTTGATCATGAAGAAAATCAATGAGTAAAACTCCCCTTGAGTAAAAAAAAAACCATTGCGAGAACTTTTCTGGCTGAGAGACGAGTTTTAGCCTTCACTGGGAAGCCTTCATCTCCTTCGCCACTCTTTACTCGCCATTTTCAATTCAGGAGTATAATGATGTACCTTCGTCTCTCATGTGTGTCAATGTGCCTCAAAAAATCCTTCCCTTCTTGTTGAAATCGATTCAGAAGTCTTTTAGAATTACCTGTTTTTTATTTCCGGTCAACAACCTCGAAACCTATCGGGCACTCATTTTTCTGAAGGAAAGATAATCAGTGATAATGGATTGAACACTCCCATAGCTGATACCCACTTCTGATGAGATTTCTTCAACAGTTAACCGGTGATCACGTTCAATAAAATCTTGATCGGCAAGGATGTTGTCCTCTGTAAAGCTTGTCCTTGGGCGCCGATCATGACCTTCATTTTCGTCATGTTCTTGCCCAAACATGACATGTTCTCTGGCCCTCGTATACACATGATTCTTAGATTTGTGTACTGTCCCCAAACTGTGCCTTTAATCGACTAAAAATTTCGAAGTGTTTAACGCCCTCATTGGTTAAAAACTTTATGATGATGTGTTGTGCAACAAACGAATGTACCTCTTACTGACGACAAAAACCGGGCCCGCTAACCAAGCCGGTTCCCCCACTCCTCACAAAGCAAACATCAACTGCACTCTACATTATCTAACTAGGAACTGAGTGGTAAGCAGAATAGCAAAATTACCATTTATATTTGATCAACCCTTGTATAATGATATTTCAAAATTGTTCACAAGCATAGTTGTCCAACTCAAATAAATATTGATAATTTAGGTCAATTTATTAGGTTTTCTCATTATGTTTAAAGATAAATTAATATACTTAGATTATGTGATACACAAGGTACGGCTAAAAAATAATCACACTGGTTTTTCTACAGACAAGCATCTCATATCTAAAGGTCAAACACTGCACAGCTCAGTCATAACATCCTCTCTCTCCATTCATACCACCGAGTCAACTACCATGGCCTTTGTTCGTAATGGACCATGCATCTTCATACCGTTGAAAAAATGCTTAGCATTTTAAAATAATGTGTTCATGTAAAATTTCTTGAGAAACTATGCCACAGACACTCATTCTTTGTTAAAACAAGTATACGGTAATGAGTGTTCAATATGCAGAGAGATTAAAACAGTCAAAGAGGGACCAGACGAGATTCAAGACTATACACATCCAGAATGTTCGTCTACATAAAAAATGGACAAAATCATTGAAAAATTGGTGATTTGATCTGAAAAGTCCGTTGGTTGAGAATTTGTGCAGTTGCTGAGTTGGAATTGACAAAGAATCATTCAGCAGATTTTGCATGAATATTTTCAGATGAGGAAAATATGTTCAATAATGGATTCTTGAAAAAACAGTTGAGCTGGAAAATTTTAAACCGATTAGAATCCTTGGAAACCGAAGTTGTCCTAAATGCTTGGAAAACATGATTAATCATGATATTGTACTTATGATCTGGAAACGAAGTGTCAATCAATGCGTTGGAAGAGTCTCGTTGACTATAAGACAGAAGTCATTGATGATCGTGTTTCTTAACATCTGCGGGGTTGTATAGCAAACGTGTTTACCAAAAGGTCCAAAGGACGTTTTTCAGTATAAACTACAAATTATATTACTTTACTATTTAAATACATACACACAAGTTTTCTTTTTTAAATTTGCTCTTTTAATTTTAACAGCATTATTGTAAAATCCAAATTACATACTCCAAATTAAAGTAAACCCCTGATTTTTGTTCTATTCGTCTTTCTACATTATTAAGAATTTTTCCTTATTTGGCCTACATTTGTCCTTTTGGCAACAAAAAAATTAATAGACTTAATTATTTAACCTTGCTTTTTTGATAATAAATAAACATTACAATACTTATTCCAAACATAAATAAGTAAACAAAATAAGCTCATACAAATGTTATTTTTTTTAAGTGTGCAGAAAAATCAAATATAAGTTTGAAAACTTCTAGATTAAAAAAAAAATTTAATTTAAAAAAGTATTCAGAAAAAATGTATTTAACTAACAAATAACTTGAAAAAGTCACTTTTAATGTTATATTTTAAAATATTGTAAACTAATTCAACATTTTTTTTTAAATCAGGAACTCTGTCAAATTCATCAGATTCTGCCAGTATATCTTCAATTCGGCCCCTAAACAGCATCTTCAGGAATCCTTAACGGTAACAAACTGTATTATGAAATTAGTATGCAGTGATTTCAGAGCATTATATTTTTGTTTTGATATTGGCAGTCTCTTTCCATACAAGGGTTTAAGTTCAATATTATGTATACTAGACATACGTTTCTTCCTGTAACTTGAATCCGCAATTAAACATGGGGATTCTTCATCAAGAGAATTATTTATGTAAACCCAGTTTTCACCTTTAACAAATTTAATGTTCGAATCTGTTCGAATTAATGTTCGATAAGAATTACAGCATAAATTTAGTACATTTACATTGTTTCTCTGGTCAGTAGCATTTATGTAAATTGCAAGTATTGAACATATTTCGATTGCACCTCTCGCCCTTCAGATTCTTCCCAAATATAAGAGAATCCGTTTCAAGTTTGGGATATTTGAGGAAAATAATATCACCTGTTCTCATAACTTACACAATTTAATAAACAAACAATAGCTAGAATCACTTAATATGGAATGTCAATTAAATATTACACTGTAAAATAAGATAAAAGAAACTAGAACCAATTTATACAACACTTCAAACAGCATGTTTACTTTCACTACAGAGTACAGAATACAGATAGCTACAGAATGTAGGCTACTATAACCACAATTACCTTCCAAATACATCCACAGCCTATTAGACTGTACTAAAAATATTCAGTACTTCTGCTCAAACTCGCCAACTTTTCCTTTCTCAATTAAATTTTTTATTTTATATGATTTTTAGTGCCTTATGTTCCTAAGGTGAAACATACTGTATTTTTTCTGTACCCTAAGGTGAAATCAGTAGTGCAAAGAATGAGATTTGAGACAGTGAATGTGAAGGAAATTATCTCAAAAACTGCTTTGATCAATGAAAAATTTGTATTTAGCTGCTTAGGGATCATGGAGGGGATTATATTGAAGGAGATGATGTTAAATTTGTTAAAAATAAAGATAAAAATTGTTAGCATTATTGCGGTTATTTTGTAGCTACATCATATGCAATATATCAGTAGGTAATATATCTCAGTACCGGTATATTTTTATCAGTAGATGCGGAGCTGGAAGGTTGTCTCTTATCTCTCAGGTAGACTGTGTGTACCGTGTGGCTACATGCCTATTCAAGTGTTTTAAGTAGTTCAGTGATATATTTAACTATCAATTAATTGCTTAACTAACTTGTCTTCTATCTATAACCTTGAGTGTAATATTCTTTTAAACATGTCTCTCCAATGTGGAATCTGCGTGAAGTCCCCGTAACAAGTAAGCAAGTGCAAATTAAGTGCTCGGAGTTTGCGAAATTGTTCATGAAAACTGTGCTAAATTAGATGCTAAGGACATTGAATTTATTACAAGTCAGAATCAAGTGTGGCGATGCGATACTTGCACGGATATTCGCAAAAAAAAAGTATGATATTGGACAATACCATGGGAGCAAAAAAAGTCACACTGGATGATATAATGGATTTAATGAAGGAAATGAAAAATGACGGAGGGTGGAGGAGCGCCTTGGAAAGTCTTTAGAAGATTGCTTCACAGAAATCAATGAATTGAGGAGTCTTATAGTAAAGCAAAATGACAATCAGGAAAAATATATGGAGGAGATGGAGAAACTGGTCACAGAAAATAATTTTCTAAAAAATTAAATAGAGGCACTGCAGATAAAGGTAGAAGACATAGACCAGTATGGAAGAAGAAATACCTTAGAAATTCATGGTGTACCGGAATTGCATAGCGAAGAAGCGGCGAATGTAGTGAAGGCGGTTGGAAAAGCACTTAATTTCCCAATCGAGTACTCAATGATTGACGCTTGCCACCGTCTAAGAAAAAGGGTGGGGTCAGATGAAACCCCGGGGCTGATTGTAAAATTTATAAGGCGATATGATGCTGAAGTGCTGCTGCAAAAGAGGAGGGAGAAACAGGACTTTTCTAAACGATTTTTTTTTTATTTGTAACTTAGAATATTTTCTCGATTTCAAATTTTTTTAAACAAGTTTTATTTACAAATTTTGTATTTTTATAACGCCTAACGTTATAGATCTGATCTGTTATTCATACACGTGAATATAAGTAGCCTAAAACAAAACTTTGATATTGATATTTTGCTTTCAAATATACATCTAAAAAGAAACTTTTTATTGGGTATTGAAGGTAACTAACTGTCTATAGTCTATGATATATAGACTTCAAATTACATGGCCCAGATTTTAAAAGTTGTTAATCTAAACTCACCAAGAATACTGTTATAAAACAAAGTTACCTTCAACAGGCAAGAATGCAAGGCTCCAGTCAGAAACATTGTAATTTGTTGCTAGATATCTTAAAAAACTCAACGAAAGTGGAGTAAGTCCTTCATCATTACAAACATTAACATTTGCTTCCAACTCAACTAACTTTTTAATTAGTTCACAGTTGTTACCATTCTGGAAAAATGTTAATACATATAAATTATGAAATAAAAAAAACTAGTTAAAATATTGTTGATAGTAGTTTATTCACATCAAAATGTTCATGCATCATAAATATTATTCATCAAAACTTAAAATGTTATACTGTATAATATACATCATGCTATTAAAAAGACCTTATTAACAATGTCAAACTCAATGGGGTAAGCAAAACATTTCATCTAAACTCTCCATTTATGAAAAGAATCCCTACAAAAATTGTTTTCCTTTCATTTTCTACTGTTTTTCATTTAAAACTTATAATTATAAACATTCAGTAATTACTGCTGATTTTTGTATACATGCATTTAAATGCACAAATAAAACAATCTTACTGTTGCATAAATAATTGCAGTATTTCCCAAGGCATCTGACACATCTGGATCCAAGTTATGATAATTTAATATTTTTTCGAGATTGTTTAATTCATTATTAATACTCATTTCTAAATACTTCTTGCATGCACGTTCCATTCTTCCAGGTTCACGGAAGTGTTCTCTTTTTCTTCCAATAATATGAGCATTAGAAAACCATAAGTTTTCCTACAAAAACACCAAAAACTAATTTTAAATATTAATTGTAAAAAAATTGCATAAAAAAAAATCAATTGAAATTTGTAATCACAAAATTTTATTAGAAGAACAATTCTGACTTGTTACATATGTTACTAAAAAAGTTAATGTTTTAAACATTGTTATTTTTATTTCATAACAAAGATTCATATTATTTTTATCAAGCACTCTTCAAACTTTACACAAATATACAAATATTAACTTTAATGCGAATGTTTGAACTTATCTTAAAATTAAGTTATTTTATTTTGAGATACCTACTAAAATGTTTAGAGAAATATGTTAATTGAAGTGACTGACCCCACAGTAAAATTAAACGTAGTGGTTATTTTTATATTTTATTTAAATTAAATACTGATAAAAGTACTGTACTTCCAAATAAAAAAGTAAACATTTTAAGAGAATCTTTAAAAAATTCATGCTTTATAAATTAAAAAGTAGATGTTCATATTATATTGATGAATTCAGGAAAGAAAGAAAATTATCACATCCAAAACAACACTATTTTCAAGTGAACAATTTAATTATAATTCTTTGAAAATTTCTGGGATTTTATAAATTTACAATTCTTATTTCAAATTGCCAAATAGAGAATTATTTCAGG